>VDFB02000017.1:516083821-516298833 GCA_007258455.2 Sequoia sempervirens
CCTTGTCTATGCTATTGCTTACCATTATGCTTTGATAGATATTTCCAAGCATCCATAACTTGTTCATAAGCAGGTCTGTTTTAGGGTTTTAGCTATAGCAGCAAGGTAGTGAACTGTTTGATAAAATGCTTTGGTAGACATGTATGAAAAATGTGGTAGCATCGACAACTATCACCATTTGATATTTATGCAGTTGTAGTATGTTTTGTGCAATGTAATCAGCGATATGAATATAACCAACAAAAATCTATTTTCTATAATTCATGGATTGAACTCAGATTTTATTTGCTCTCAATGTCTTGTTGCTTACTATTATGCTTTGATAGATTTTTTCCAAGCATCCATAGCTTGTTTGAAAGCACCTGTTTTAGGCTTTTAGCCATAGCAAAGCAAGGCAATGAACTGTTTGATAAAATGCTTTGGTAGACATGTATGAAAAATGTGGTAGCATAGACAAGGCAGTGAACGCTTGGTAATGTCTCAAAGAAATGTAGTCTCATGGTGATGGAATGCCATGACGAATGCCATGACAAGCAAATTGCTATGGATTGTCATGGCATTCCATCAATGTGACACTACATTTCTTTGAGGCATTTTTTCAAACAATTCACTGCCCTGTCTATGTTATTGCTTACTATTATGCTTTGGTAGATTTTTTCCAAGCACCTAGAGCTTGTTCGAAAGCACTTGTTTTAAGCTTTTACCCATAGCATGAAGGCATTGAACTGTTTGATAAAATGCTTTGGTAGACATGTATGAAGAATGTGGTAGCATAGAAAAGGTAGTGAACTATTTGAAAAAATGCTTCAAAGAAATGTGGTCTCATGGTGATGGAATGCCATAACGAATGCCATGACAAGCAAATTGCTATGGATTGTCATGGCATTCCATCACCATGAGACCACATTTCTTTGAGGCATTTTTTGAAATAGTTCACTACCTTGTCTATGCTATTGCTTACCATTATGCTTTGATAGATCTTTTCCAAGCATCCATAACTTGTTCATAAGCACCTGTTTTAGGGTTTTAGCCATAGCAGCAAGGCGTGAACTATTTGATAAAATGCTTTGGTAGACATGTATGAAAAATGTGGTAGCATCGACAACTGTCACCATTTGATATTTATGCAGTTGTAGTATGTTTTGTGCAATGTAATCAGCGATATGAATATAACCAACAAAAATCTATTTTCTATAATTCATGGATTGAACTCTGTATTTTATTTGCTCTCAATGTCTGTATGCTATGGAAATGCCATTACATTTTTAAAAAGTAGTTTCTTACTATTTTTCTTCAATTTTTTATGGTTTTTTGTAAATCTACCAAAAAACCCTAGTTTTTCTACCAAAAAATAATATTTTGAAAAAAATCAACTAAAAATAAACAAATCTAATTGAAAATTTGATAAAAAATAAAGAACTTTACCTGTTAGAGATGGACTCCAAATCGGATATCAGATTTCGCTCTCCACTGTGCGCCCGCCGCCGATGAGCCGATAACAAATGAGAATGAGTGTTGGTCGCGGGCCCTTTTTTATATATATACTTCAACAAAATCGGATATCCGATTTGGATCGGATATCCAATTTGGATCGGATATCCGATTCCCAGAACTAAGTTTCCCTTTGTCTGGATCGGAATGAGTGTTTTTTTTATATACTTCAACAAAATCGGATATCCGATTTGGATTGGATATCCGATTCCTAAAACTAAGTTTTCCCTCTGCCTCGGTAGTCACCCCAGCTCCAAAAAGTCAACTCACCATTTTCGCGTTTTTGAGTCGTAGAAACATGTATTTTTTTCTCCATTGCCACTTTTTGGCATACCATGATCCTGCACATGCCCATATATTAGTATATTATGGGCTTATAGCCTTTTGATAATTTTTTTTTTTACAATTTAAAATTTAATTTCAACTTTTAACTTTTATATTATAAGATTATAATTTTTTTTTTTTATGATTCACAATAAAATATATATTTTGAATAATTTAAGTTTTAAAATTGAATTTATAATTTTTATTTTTATTTTTTAGAAGAATAATTATATGACTTTTATATAATGAAAATAATTAATACTATTTTAAAAAAAAATATATAATATTTTAAATGTAAATTAGTTTAATTTGTATATTAAAATAGTATATTTAAAACATGATATAAAATAATATAAAAAATTTCAAACAAAAAATAAAAAATAAATCAAAATTGTCTCAAAAATGTCTTGAAAAAGTGCCATAAAAAAGTTAATGTCGAGGATTCAAAAAAATTAATTACTAATTAAAAACTACCCTTCCAAGGAACAAAAAATATAAAAAATAAAAGTTTAAACTTAGACTATGGTAAAGAGTTAATTAAAATTTCATAGATTAAAACCATTAAACAAATAGATTTCTAGATTTTTTTTAGAGTAAGAAATGTATTTAAAAATTGTTTTAAAAAATATAAACAAATGAATTTTAAGTAAAGTAAATTTTTTTAAATAAGAGATATATTTTGTCATTTTTCATAAAATATGTTGTAGATTTAAATTGTATTTAGAGTAGCAGTATAATTTGTAAAATGAATTAATAATAGATTTATAACTATAAATTGTGTTACAAAATTAAATACTAATCGATATGAAGAAAACATGAAAGTGTAATATAGAATATTTGAAAATACTATTTTTTGAATAAGTTTAAAAATTTGTATAGTAGTGTAAAGAAAAATAACTTTTCCCTAACAAAATATTTTGAGAAATTAATTCTAACTTAGGAAAACTAAATGTTAAGGTTTTAAAGTATAAATATTTTATGTCAAGACTTTGAAGAAGAATATAATGTGATGTGACATGGATCTTGGATCATGTTTTTTTAGCATAAAAAAAGATAATTTGGATTTTTTCATTGTCTAAAATTCTATATATCCATAGCTCAATATGGTTTGGTTTTATGACTATAGATGAATTGTATGCCATAAAAATCTATCTTGTAGCTCACAAATCTAATCCTACTAATTTCACACTTATACTCTCTTGGTCCTTGAATTGTTTTCTCTACAATGATTATAAAGGGCTATGATTATTTAAAAATACATTGGAAAGATTGTTGGATCAATAGAGGCAAGTTCTCCTAGCTCAATCCCTTGGAAAGACCAAATATATGGTAGTACTAAAGATTGACAACCAAATATCGATCATGCAAATGTCCTAGATGTTTATTTTGAAGAAAATATTTTTCATTTTCATGCACCAATTAAAGTGTTTGTCTAATAAAATCTGCTTGTATGCTCTATGAATTTGAATAATTACCAAATGTGACAAAAATAAATTCACACAAATGTGGACCAAGTAAACTCACAATGGCTAGTGGTGGAAAAGGGTGAGAGTCAGCAAATTATTTTGAATCTTAAATATTTTAATTTATTAATAGACCTAACTTGTGCAAGATCACAAATATTGCGAAAATGACTAAGGACATAGAATGGGTGAATTTGAGGTAGGGGATGAATGTTTAGGAGAATGGGAAAATAATAAGGTGCATGCATGGAAATGTGTGGAGGGAAGTAAACAAGGTTTGATAGGTATCAAGGATATATAGGAAAACTTAACACAAAGTGTGGCATGTGTTGCTATATAATTACATTAAGAAATTCACTAAAAATGGACCCAAAGATAAATGGGAATTAGTATGGGTATGAAAATTTCCCTATTACAATTGAAAATTTAACATTTTTTTGTCAACATAAACTACAAATATATTTGAATTGACAATGTTTTTTTTTGCAAATGCAACTATTTATTGTAAAGTAAAAATAATGGTAGAAAGTTAAATGATGATATATTCATTTTTTTATATATTGATCCATGTAGACATTCTTTTTTTTATTTGGTGTAGTTAAATTAGTGATTTGCATTTGATATGTTTGAGTACTTTTTCTAAACAAGGTATTCTACAATTGTTAAATTATTTTTCTTGGATAAAAAATAGAAGATTCAAGATAAATAACATTGTAACCAAACCGATACATTTAAGCTTTGTGAATATCAATCATTTTGTATATATATTAATTACTAACTTCTAATTTATGTGATTATAAAACATTAAATTATTTTACCAAGCAATGTTAATAATTAACTATAAAATTGTATAAAATTATAAAATGAAACTATATTATTTTGACATGATTAAATGATAAGTGAATGGGGAATTCTTTAAATTATTCATGTTCTAATTATGAGTTCTAACCAAGACATAGATTGGTGAATGTTAGGAAATTATGAGTGGTTTGATGATTGTTTATTCATATTTTGAAACTTCATACGTAGGCATAATGTGTGAATGCCTAGACACTATGCCTAATTTCTCTTGATTACTCTACTAGGGATTACTTTGCCTTGTACAAGTTTAAAAAATAATATATTCATAACATGAAGATGAAATTGAAGGGGAGAAGATAATACATTTTAACTTATTAGTTCAATAATTACTTGTTTCAATTCCCAAATAATGGATAAAATTAAATATTATTATCCAAAAATCATGCTTTTTTCTCTTATGGTTAATTATGACAACCAATATTTTTGAATTGAAGTTCATCTTAGATGGTGACATTATCTAATGGAAAATATACCATGAAGCAATTTTTGACAAAAATAAAATAAAATAGTAAAAAATCCATTTGAAAGAAAACTCATTTCAAAGTCCTCATACTAGTGATTTTTTGGTCCATTCTTGGAGAAGAGAAAGTTGAAATTTCATATTCCAAATCTTCCCTATGAGTTCCAAGTATCTTTCAAATCTTTAACTTTTGACACTAGATGTGTATTGATAAAATCAACCATGGGTGAGTTAAATTTTAGCTCGAACGGGTAGCTCAGTTGGCTTGACTCTTGGGTTTGCTCCCCGAGGTCTTGGGTTCAACTTCGCTCCCAGGTTTATAAGGTGTTATGTGGTTGCAGGCTCCATAGTAACACCCTTAGGGATTAGTCTCGCTTCCCCACTCGCCTCTAGGTGTCACTGGGCGGGGGGTCGCGGGGATTCCCTATGTATCAAAAAAAAAATCAACCATGGCTGGGGGCATTAGAGTTTTTTATATCATCTAGACATATCAATAGGTTCATTCACCATATCTCTTTGATAAAGGGTTTCTATACTTTCTAATCCAAAATTTTGGCTATTTATCTAAGGTCTGTTGGAGAAAAAATATTTTTTGTGAGAGGTGAAGTTCACCTAATTATCTTGAGTCCTCCCACTTCTAATTCTTTTATTTTTTTAGGAGATTCTCCAATCTTCTAGCATAATATCATATAATATATGACTAAGATGAATGATCTAGGTATTTCACTTCCAATGATTAGCTACAAATAAAAGTGATATTTCTAAAGAAAATGAGATCTGGGAGGGGTAAATTTGTTAGTGGAACAAGAATATGATCTAAATTTGGAATCAATCATTTGACCAATGTTTGGATGTTTATAATTCTAGGAAATTCTTTTTGGACTGAGATGCCAACTATTTTTGATTGAGGGCCACTTTCTCAAATTTTAGTTATCTACATTCCTTTTTTCCAACATAGGGATGACCATTAAAAATATGTTTGTCAACTTCTTAAAGTATCCATGTTTTCTTTAGTTACGCCTGCATAGGAACACCTTCAATATCTAAGAAACTCCTATCATACTGCTAATTTTCCATACATTAGACATGAAAAGATATGATTAGTGAGTTGAAAACTAAAATTTCAAGTACATTTGACATGAAAGATATGGGGGTAGCAAGGTACATATTATGAATGGAATAAAGAGGGAGCATATACATATAAAATGGTTATCATAGAATAAGTATGTTGATGCTATTTCTCATATATTTAGTGTGTGTGAATTTATAACAATTATAATTCCTTTACTAGTTGGAAATAAGCTTACAATAGATATGTGTTTGAAGATTGAAGATGATTATAAGGATATGTCTAATGTTCCATACACAAATGTAATATAGTTTGATAAATGCAATGGTTTGCACTAGGACAAATATCACCCAAGTAGTGGAAGTAGTGTGTAATTTTATGTCTAACCTTAACTTAGAGAGAATTTCAATTATGTGGAAACGGAGTTAATATATTTGTGTGGTACTTCTAAATATTTTTTAGTTTATTCTCATACTGATTGTGTGTATAATATATTGAACATATAATGTTTTATTGATGCATATTGTGCAAGTTACTTGGATACTCAAAGGTCCACTAGTGGGCATGTATTTACTTTGCTTAGGGATGTACAGTGAGTTGGATGAGTAAGATGAAGCCAATTTTTTTTTATCCACCACCAATGTAGATTATATAACTACTACCTGTATCTCTAAGAAGGATTTTTGGTTACAAAAATGGTGTGCAAGTTATTGGTCTTGATTACATGAAAATTTAGATTAGTTGTGATAGCCAAGGAGTAATTTGTTTAACCAAGAATCTTATGTATCATGCTTGGACTAAGCATGTGGATGTTAAATACTATTTCATTCATAAAATAATTACAAATGAATAGATAGAATTGAAGAAGGTTGATAGTCAAGAGAATTTTGTAGATTCTCTTACCAATCTTATGAATACAAAAATGCTCACTTTGTGTAGGGAGGCTACAAGCCTTGTATCTTGTACTTAGTTGATTTATATTTTTCTATGGATTTATTTACATTGTATGATGTCAAGTGGGAGAATGCTAGAATTGAGGTTTCATTAGCCTTGTAAATCTTATTTCTTTAATTGTTTCATATATTGTTTTTAGCTTCGCTCATAACCAACAAATATAATGAATTTTTTTACTACTATTGAATATTTTTTGGGGTTAATAATTAATTATTTATTGACATGGAGTTACTATTTATTGACTAGAAAAACATCTTGGATGTTTTTGATGAGGAAAAGCAGGTTTTGATGGGACCCAAAATCCATAACAAAGTAGTTTTGAAGGGACCCATAACCCTATCAAAGCCAATCATGCTACAACAAAGATACACCACATACCAATAGCAGCCCAATAGCAGCAACACCAAGTTGAACTTCTCAAAGGTTTTGAAGGGACCCTTGACCCTTTACAACAAGATCTTGACTGGGATCTTAAACCCAAGACCAAGTTTCGAAGGGACCTTAAACCCTTTACAACTAGGTTTTGATAGGGACCTCGAACCCTTCCAACCCAAATGAACCCAAGAGACTAACAATAACCACTTGAAATAGTCAGGAAACAAAGTAGTCAGGCTACAACAAATCATTTTCTTAGAAACAACAAAAATGCTCAGAAAAAACAAGACTAATCCAAAAACAACATACAACATAATAATGTAAAAATCCATTATGCCTCTATGTTGCACCAAAAAAAGAAAATCCACCTTCTTACAGCTCCCACCCACCTGATAAGCCAACCCTGAATCCTCCTCAAACAAAGAGGGCTCCCCTTTAATGGAGAGGAAGAATGAGATCCCTTACCACCAAAACCACCACTCTCCAAAATACACAAGTTCCACTTCCATAGGAACCCACAGTAACAAAAAGAGCTTTCCACCCAGACTACACTAGCCACCTCCACCTCAAAAGGAGCAATCTTCAACTCCATAGAAGACCTTAACTATATAAATTGGAGGAAAGAAAGGATTTGAATAGTAAAGGTAGTTACAACCTCCTTTGGCATGGAAAGAAACTAAAGCTTGAAAGAAGTCACCAACCTCAAAAAGTAGAAGTGCTTTTGAGCCTTCAAAATAAACCTATGAAACAACTCAACAAACATGAAAATAGCTTCAAGACAAAGCACCAACAACTAGGTTTTCAAGAACAACCTTTAAAAACACCCAACTAGCCATATCTAAACAAATAGAAGGGTTGTAAACACTCCCTTAGAGAATGCAAACAAGGAAACTAGACAACTAGTCTCCATCAACAGCCAACACAGAGGCCCAAAAACAAAAACCAAAAAACCCAAAGGCTTCAAAAAAGCATGGAGTTCAGCCAAAAGAGAGAGCCAAAAAAGGAACTTAGCAAGAAACAAGGGAACACCACCAAAATCAATGAAACATAGCACTCCCACCCAAAGCAAGGATCCAAAAACAAGGTAGAAGGGAACACCTCTACCTCTAGCAGTGCAACGCACAACAACCAAAAACCACTGAAGCCCCCAAATCCCATAAGTAACAAACAAGAAACTAGGCTCCACTCTGAAAGCTAAAATTGACTCCCATGAGACCACAAGCGTGAAGACAAAAGTAACCAAAACCAACATTGGAGAAGGAAAACGACCAACTACAACCACTAAAAAGCCAAAGCAAGGTAGACACCTTGGTTTCTTGCATTGTAGGGAAACTATTTGATGGATAATTATGAGCCCATAACACCTTGTACAAGAAGATGAAAGACATCTCGAGAGTAAAGACAAACTAGGAAGAAATTTCAGTAAGTTAAAACATATAAGGTCTATGTCAAGCATACTTGGATAAACTACCAAGTTAGGAGCATTAGGATTTGTAACTATCTTGGATGCAATATTTGGTGTTAGAGAATGCTATATGATAGGAACTTACAAATGTAGTACTATGTGAGAAAAAAATTATTCATTGTTGCTTAAAGATTGAAGACTAAAGAAGAGATATGAAGTGATTGTGGGTAAAAGTACAAATCTATGTCACACTTTTATAAAGGTATCAAACAAAATAAAAAAAAATCTCAACTTCGACCACATAAAAGTTGTCTATATGCTTTGAATTTTAAATTGATGTAAACTAATGAAATGTAGAACTCTTGATGAAGTTATTCTTGTAATTTTTCAAAAAAAATAAAAAATGCTTTGATTTTTAAAAAAATTTAAGAGCAGATTTTGAACTCTTGAAAATTTCAAGAAAAAGTGATGTTGAGTTGAAATAAAGAATTTATTTTTATTTTTATTTTCCCTTGAATGTTTTTCCTCAAATAGACAACTTCAGTAGCTAGTGCATGGAAAAAAAAAATGATGTATATTTTCCTCGTAATAATTTGTTAATGTCAAATGTATCAAAATTTCATAGATTTCATTTGATGTCAACTATTGTCTAAATTTCTTAGCATTAAAAAAATTATACCTTTTTGGAGAGGATTCACTCCTCTATTGCACCATATATTTTCCAATTTAAAAAAATTATATTTTATTGTTTTATTTTTAATTTATAATCAACCTCATTTTTTATTATAATAACCTATTTTTTTTAAAAATAAATATTAAAACTAATCAAAATATCAAAACATTTATATATTTGGATTCTTGACTCCAAGCTCTACAAAAAAGTATTTCTGATTTTTTGAAGAAATTCATTCTGAATGAAGAAATATCATGTTTAAGTGGAAAGTTTCAAAAATTTCTGAAAAAATATAAGGTGTTTTCCAATAAGGATGCCCCATAGATAGTTTCGAGTGAAAGGGTTTCAACCAAAACACTTTCAATCAAAACCCTTTCAATAAAAAACATACATGCAAATTGAATCACATTTTAAATCGATAAAGAAAAAAATGTTCTGTTGTTTTGGGTGAAAGGTTTCACCCAAAATTTTATGTGCCACATATAGGCCATGCAACTTTGAGTGAAACAGTTTCAAATGAAACTATTTAGGGCAAAATGGTTTTTCTTGGAACTATTTAGTTAGCTGAAAATGTGACACAGGTTTATGCTTTTACCCTTGTATTGTAATCTTTCTTTTGAATGTAATATAGACTTGGCCTATATTCTTAGTGGTATTTTTTCTTGAAAGTATTTCTACATGTAAATATAGTGTTTTGAGTTAACCTCTTTTGTTCTATATTTTCTCCTTGTTACTTATTTTATATTATTTCAATCTCCATTTGGTTATCCACTAATGTATTTTAAATTTGTAGTTGAATTAAAAATATATATTTTATAGTTTTTCACCTTCATTTCTAACAACACTTACAAATGAAGTAATTGATCTATTGGCCACTACTTTCTCAATTACAAAAGTGACTTTTTCCTCTAGGTTCAATGCTTCAAGATGCTCTCTTTAGTTTATACAACATTGACTCAAATTCAATATATTGATGCCCTTAACAGTTTTAATTAAAAAAATGCTTGCACATTATATTGATCTTTCATAAAACTAAGATTGCAATAATGATATGGTCATTATAACACTAAATTTAGTATTTAATTTTTCCAATTGTCTAATTTCTCCTAGATTTTCAAATTTGATTTACCATTAAAATCTTTTTATACAAAATATTCATTACTTTATTTGGTCTCCTAGTGTTTATAAGAACTAAAAGCAAATACTATCCTCTTCATTCAAAAAAAATCCCTATGCCTCACCCTACCTTAATTATATTGTTTATATAAAACCCTTTTTCACAAAGACCAATTTATTGGAAAATTTTCATATTAAGAAACTTAAATTTTTTTTTACTATAAATGTTCATAGAGGTATTTTTTTTTGTTAGTTAAAGTAAATCTTATATTCTTGTACTAGATATTATCTTATAATACATACATCTCAATTTTGAAAACAAATAGATTTGTCATTTTTGACTACTTGCAACAAAAAAAAAAAAAAGAAGAAAATCATGTCTTAACATTTTCCCTATGATTTCTCATTTTTGAATCAAATTTTTTATCCCTATTCATACTTACAACAACAATGAAAACCATGCCTTAACATATTCCCTATGAGTTAACTAGCCTTATCATAACAAGCATTAGGATAATAGATTCAATAAGAAAAACCATTGTTATGAAACTCATTCCTTGAACATTTTCCATAAGAAAGAGGTAGAGAAGGGTAAGGAAATAGAGCTTGGAAGCCATTTAAAAAATGGACAAAAAGTTTAGCAATCTATAATCTTGTAAGTTTATGTTATAATTCATGCCTTAACATTTTCTGTAGGGAAGAGGTAGAGAAGGGTAAGGAAATAGAGCTTGGAAACCATAAAAAATTGTGAGTTTATATTATAATGTCATTAAATTTTTTATAATATTTGATTGATGATAATGTATTTTTATTATATTATAAAAAAATTAAAATAATTATTTCAATAGAAATAAATTATAAAAAGTTAAATAATAAATTTCAAAAATATTTAACGTTGTAAAAATTATTAACAAACATTAGTGACATAATATTTTAAAGTCATAAAAAATATTAACAAAACTAATGACAGAACAATTATATGAATTTCTTTTTATTACAACATCAAATAAAATAAAGTAAAAACTTAAATTTATATATTTAGCCGATAGTTAGCTGATATGCTATATATTGTAGGAGCTTTTTAGCCGATAGTTAGCCGATAGGCTATATATTGTAGGAGCTTTATGCTGGAAACCTGTCTCACACCGACAAACTACCAAAATTTCCCACAAAATCGATAATGGTTTTAGTGAAATGCAAGTTGAATCTGTTTGGCAGGTGGTGAGCTTTAAATTTTGTAGGTGACTTACACCACTACCTGCAATCTGATTTGAACTTATCTCCACGCAGGATTGTCATATAAAATTTTGCTCTCTGCAAGGGAAGGGTTATTGGACACAAGCATGGGGAAGCAGTTTGATAACTGCAGCACTTTGAACCAGGTTTAGGGTTTTGGTCCATGTGAATATCCATCACCCCCCAATCTCTAGTTGCGCCATATGAAGCCACCATTATTCACTTCCCGCAAGGAGAAATGGAGGGATTATAGTCGACCACTCCATGGCGAGTAAGACGAATAGTAGCCCCTATTTTGAGGCAGGTTTGAGTACACTGTGGACCATCTAAGGAGATCCCTTTCCTGACTAGGCTTCTCTTGGTTTGACACAAAAAAGACTCTTCCATTGCCAACAAAAGGCCTATCAAAGAAGAACCCAGTAGGTCCATTGAATTCCACCATAGTAAATCGCTTATGAATTTTACAGATTAGTTGCCCCTTGGTCATGGCATCTAGGCATAGTTTTCATTTTAAAAACTGACAAGAACATTTTTTGCTTTGAGAGATTGTCTTCATGAAGAGGTTCCTACAAAATGGTTAAATGAAATGAATTCAAGGAATTTAGAATTTATTTTCTTACAACACTCCTTTGATAATGTTTAGGAGATAGACTATAACTTAGAATTTTTGTCTATGCACAAAAAATCTCAGAGATTGTCATGTCACTCCTTTGATAATGTTTAGGAGATAGGCTGTAATTTAGTGTTTATGTCTATGCACAAAAAATCTCAGAGATCGTCATGTCTGTACAAGAATCTGGGACTTAACCCTAGATTTTCTTTTAATGGAATCTTGACAGAATGATCACTGAAGGGGACAATGAAGAGATGCAGTTTATTTTCCTTCCTGCCACTTTTTAAATGTGACAGCTATATAATATTATAATGTTAACCCTTCTGGAAACTCCTACTAGAAGAAAAGAACAATTACCTCTGTAATCACTTTAAACATCTTCCACCACAGATTGATAGATGAAAATTGAAAGTATATGAAAAATTGTCTTGCAACAGAGAGGTTTGTTGTTATGAGCAAACATTATTGATATTGTAATATGAAAATGACATTTTTTTCATATTGTTAAACCTTGGGTCAGATTGTGAACGTCCTTTAGTGCAGTGTGTGTTTCTTATACTAGGGTAAGTTGTAGCCATACAAAAAAATTCATATCATGTCAAATTTCAAGCTAAATCTTGTCTTTTTGTCAAGTCCAAAGTCATGTTTCATAGCTTTGTCATAGTCATCTATGTTGTTCTTGTTGTCTCCCATTACTATTTAATATATCTATATTTTTTTTCGCATCATTGATTTCTATTTTTTTTTCCTGTATAGATTTTACAAGTTTGAAAGAATGCTTTTGTTTACCAGATCTAGGAGAACACAAAAAAATTAAGTCTTAAAACTGTTTGTGATTCTGAACATTCAACCCTAGTAAGCTATTCGATAGTGTACTAACAGGACTATATTTATGACTGTGTTTCCATACCACAAAGAATTCTACTCCAACATTATCCCAATCTAGACAACAGTTCCTTTCTGGTTAAGCTGCAATATACGTGTATACATATTTGTTTTTCCAAACCAACATTTATAGGAACAATAGGGGATGACTATCATTTATAGCACCCACTTGGAACAAACAAAAACTATATTTTACTCTCTTCTTCTTAACAAACAAAACATATGAACAAATTGAGAGATTTGTAGCGAAAGAGGAAATTGAAAATGCTAGAGCTAAAGCTAATTTGAATTATTTTGGTTGTAACATTGGGTGCGTGGAATGTCCAGTTAAATTAATCTACTAGTTTGTGGAAGGTTTCTTACCAATAATATTTGTCCAGGATTTTGAAAAAAATTAGATTACTATTCATCTTTAGGATTGAGGTCTAGATAACATATTTTCCAAAAACCTGGTATATGATATAGTTGGAATATGACATCAGTAAAAATAAAGAATATGCCTCCTTAACATGTTAATTTACACATACTTTTCTATCGGCGTAACTCTTGCACCTCTTTTGGTGCAAGTGCTAGTAGGTACTAAACTCCTTGTTATTGGGCTCCTATTTTATAACATAGATTCATATTATTTGAGATTCAAAATAAAATTAAAAGCCCAAGCCCCTTCCCTGGAACCTAATGCTTGGATGATAATGTTTTAATGGAAACATACGTGTCACACAGAAAACTAAAGTATGGAAAACCAAGCAGAGAGTGAGGCTCATTACTTACCCCACTTCAGTTATATCCACGAGCCAACCTAAGCGGGCACAGATCTGGTGAAGGGCACGCTTCCACTCATCAATCTCTTCTCTTGAGTATCTATCTGAATGCCTGAGAAATGATTGCTTATACGGACTGAACCCACTTTCAGGATGTCTAACATGAGCTGGATGAACATCATAAAAAAGAGGAATAATCTGGCCAGGGGAGCTCAACATTGCAGCAGCCTCCCTGAGACACCAAGCCGAGTCTGCATAGCCTTTGGAAAATATAGGAATGAGTATGGCACTGCTCTCCATTGCCCTTTCCAAGCTCTCCCAAATTATTTCCCCCTTTTCCAATTTGTCGTCTGTAAAGGCATTTAGTCCTGCTGCAGAGAGAGCTTGGTAGAGATGAACAACCAGAGTGTTTCTCACATCTGCCCCCCTGAAACTCAGAAACACATCATACACCTTATTGCTTTTAAGGGGAAGTTCAGTTGTGTGAAGCTTGAATTCTTCCATGTTAGAGCTGGATCTGAAGACGAAGTGTTACCAACGATAGAAAGAACAAAGAGGAATCAACCCAAAATTTGAGATTTTGAACTGAACAATACAAATGTTTTAAACTCAGATTACACGTTGCCATGCCATATCTACCTATTTCTAGATTGCAAATGACAGAAAAGACAATGCAGGCGAAGCTACATCTTTTCTATCGTCACGTCAACTTAACGGGCACGGCACGCCTGCTAACTTGTATTACTTTTTAACTTGATTCCCCATTTTTAAAGAATTAATTTCTTAACTTTTTCATGGTCACGTGGATGAGAAGTCAGCAAGGCATAAAAGGAAAGCACCCTTTCGATGATTTCTATGTGCTTAAACTAGAGGAATGAGTAATTTAATTTTGAGGGTGGGTTCAAACTATAAGACAAGCCCCTTATATTGAGGGCCAACTCAAACTATAAGGCAAGCTCTTTATAATCTTTAGGTGGTATAATTGTATGGTCCCATGGGGGCTTGGGCTTCTATTTTCATCGATCAAGCGGTCCCATGAAGCAAAAAAGATTATGCTACAGGATTAATTGGAATCTTCTCCTGAAAAATAGCAGCCCCTACAACTTAGAAATTTTTTCAGCCACTCGTCTATCACTTAGAATTTTAAATTCCTAAGAAAACCTAAAAAAAATAATTTATTTATTTATTATTATCAAATTACTCCACTTTGTTCTTTGAATTTTGGAGCTCGAACTTTTAAGCTGAAGTGCAAAATTGAATTCATGGGACCACCAGCTTTAAAATATTCCTAAAAATACTCAATAGCACCCACTAAATTTTTTTAGGAAGCCCCCCTCCATGGGGCTGTACCCTAAGTACATATAGCAAGTAAATCGAGATTCCAATGATTGTTCATTTGTCTAGTCAACCGTCATAATATTCAATACAAGCGCATACCTCCTAATAGTAAATATTTGCCTTCCAATTCTGCATTTTCTAATTGAATATATTAAATAGTGGGTTCATTGTCTACACATTGCTCACATATCTTTTATTTTTTAATCATTTCAAAAGATATAAGAAATTTAGTAATTCTAAGTAAGATGAGTCAAATTTTAATAAGAGATGCAATGAATTCTATTCATATTAGTGAGATGTACAATATTTTATTTGGTTTAAAGCAATGTTGTTAGAGTCTTGAGTTTTGCTTCTAAATGATGTTTGAAATTTAAAATAAAACAATCTAATTCATTAAAAGTTTGAATGATTTTGGATATGTTAGTCAAAGATAGGAAATGCCAAACTAAAATTAAAATTCTAAGTAGGATAAAATTTGAACATAAATCCATTGTCAAATTTGCACAAAACACATCTTTCATTTTGCTAGTTTTATCCAAACTAGTTTTGTAAACTACAATGATATCTCTTTCAAATACATTCTATCTTTATGAGCATTGATATCTACAAGTGATATTGCATTTTAAAAAAATGACTTGCAATGATGATAGCAAAATAAACTTATAGGTTGGAGGATTAATTTTGATAGTGTAAGTGAAAATAAGTAATGTTAATTAATTTTTAGATATTTGTTATATTTTTTTATGTGTAAGAGTTGGTATAGAATACTCTTTACCATGCCAGATTTGGATGAAGGTGTAGCCACCTAAGATCTATGAGCTTCAATGAAAGCACAAGAGAAATCAAATTAAAAAAATACTATCTTATCAAAGGGTGCAAATGCATAATATGAGTACATGAATATGATAGATTAAGCTTACATTGAGAATCTCTTAATTATATAGGCCAAGGTGAGGCATAGGACTATATAAGATTATGACACATGTCTTAATCTTATGACTTGAGAGATAAAGTGATAAGTATTTTATGCGTACCCTAAATAAACTTAAGTAACTAGTATGAATAGGACCTAGGTGGTGAATCAATTAGATAAAACACCTTGTTCACACCAACACACCCCCTTAAGTGCAACTTATGGAGAATGAATAAGATGCAATGATACAATGATGCAAGGATGGGTCCTAGCTACTAGGCCATGTTAGGTACCCATATAAAAGTGAATCTCTCACAAATAGAGAAAAAGAGAAAACATATTTTGAGACAAAACTCCTCCCAAAAAGAAGTGAAATATAAATTTTCTCAAAGAAGAATGACAAGGAAAAACCCTATGTGAGAAAAAATTACCCCCATAAGAGATAAAAAGAGAGACCACGTAACCCTCCTGAGCTTACTTTTGCACAATTAGGGTTCATTATGCAATTTTGATAGAGTTATGTTTTTCCTTAGTCCAAAAACCCTAAACCCTTATGCTTGGTTTCTTTTTAGTTTTAATTTTGAGTTGATTTTTGTGTCCAATTTCCAATTGTTTAAGTTATAATATTATGTCCATCTCATTGAATGACTAACCCTTTCAGTCTAGGTAACCTTTAGTTATCTATTTATCACATGTTCTCTATGTAAATGAATTAGTTCCCTTGAAAGGTTGGCCCCACCATTATCCATGTTGCATGTTCAATTATGATATTATCATGGTTGAAAAATTCGTCATAATATCACATTAAAGTCTATATTAAGCCCATGAAATCCTAATATATTGACATGTGTACTTGTGTATCAATGTTCATTCTTTGAAAACCATCTAACATTTTTATACAATCATAAACATTATTTTAGATCTTGGGTTTTGGCGCCAAGAAATAAGAGTGGAAAATTATTCTTTTGAATTAGCAAACATAATCATCCCTCAAATGATTCTCCACCAAAATATTCATGAAAAGTTCATGTTTCCCATGTCTTATTAGAGAACCCTCCCTATTCTCATTAATCGAGCCACCTTCAATCATGCCCTTAGTAGGAGTGTCCAATAAGAAATTATAGGTCTTCCCCTTATAAGGTTAGCTAAAGAGTGAATAAGATCACATAAATTAGAACAATTCTCTTACCAAAGAAAATATGCTAAAGTTTACCCAAAATGTGGAAGATTTAGGGATACAATATTTTTCAACTATCTTACTAGTAAATGTTAGAGTTTCAAAGAATCCCCTGGATGTAGAATAGAGGTTTGAGTTACACAATGAAGGAGTCCTAGATTTGGAGGATAATATTCTAGATATAGTAGATGATATCCTCAACAAAGTTGGCAATGAGGATAAAATAAATAGTAGAGGAGATTATGAACAAAAGTAGAAAACACTATCTACTCAGAGTATAAAACACTATTTTCTCTCCAAAATCTAAAAGAGGAAGAAAACTAAAGAATACTAAAACTCGAGGAGAAATATTTGTGGGAATTCAATGCACAATACAAAATACTTTAAGATCAAGGAGAGTCTATAACTCTCCTAGAGATAAACAAGGGTCCTATCATGGTATGTTAGGGGCTTAAACATGTCAAATAAAATATGCTTAATCAAGTATAAGATGGAAAAATATAACCATGATATTATTCTCCTTCAATAAACTAAAATATCCCTAGAACAAGGTTTCAACATCTTTAATAAGTGGATTAAATGGAAATTTTCTCTTGTTGCTACGATAGGTGTTTGTGGTGGTTTAGCCACTCTCTAGAATCAATCAACTGGTTTAAAAGTAATGTAATATGCTTCTTTTTGGATGCTTATTTTTTTTTTATCTAAGTTCCTCCTCCTCCCTTTTTCTAGATCTTTAATGTCTATGGTCCATCAAGCAATACACAAAAAAAAAAAATTTATAAAATTTTGAGTATGATCTTGTATCCTCTAAATTGAGAAGTTCTAATATTTGGAAGGGATTTTGATGTAATTTCAATTTTTTTAGAAAAGTATGGAGGTATCATTTCTATGCAAAAGGTAATAGAGAAATTTAAGGAATTTATTTCTATCAATGGTTTTATGACCATGCAACTTGTTGATGATGGTTTTACTTGCAGTCAACAGGTCGAATAAAATCACCATAGACAAGACCGTGAAAAGCCTATCCTTCTTGAAATATATGGAACAAAGACAAACTAAGGGGAAATTCTACATTCATAGAGCAAAGATTGACTTCTATTCAATCCCAAGTCTTCAATAACTAGGTCATGGTTGCAGTAGGATTGCTCTCGAGTAATGATGTGACATTTGTTGTTAATCTCAAAGGGACTACGATTATTTATAGCTTTGCTAAAAATTACAAAAAATTCACATAAAACTTCATTTCATCATCAAATAACATCATGAAATCAAAAGATTCAGCATAATATTTCATGAATATCATAAATTCTTTGCTATGACTTAAGTAGATTTAGTATTAATCATTCAACAATTTCATGGAAAATAAAATATTTTTAACAAAAGTATTTCCATTCACTTATATTTTTTTTGGAACATTTTCAAAAATATTAAACATCTATTCTAAAAAAAAGTATAAAAATACTAAAAAATAAAAGTTTCTCCTAGTTATTATCCATGGATGCCCCAAAGAAGTAATAAAAATATAGCAAACTGCTTTATATTTCACCAATTTCTTCATAGCTACATATAACATGGTGCAAGATTTTAAAAAGAGGGTTTTGTTTATGCAAACTGAGTAGGTTATGTATGCACCCTTAAACAACACAACATATAGTCTTGTTCGGCCGAACTTACAAAACCAGCTACAAAAGACATTGAGATAGGTAGATATCATAAAGCTCTAATATTAATTAATGTCTACATGCATACAAAGTTTTACACTAGAATAGTTCAGAAAACAGGAAAAAAGAACAAAACTTAAAAGAAGTTTTTAGTTCTTTGACATCCACAAATTTTGAACTTAAAATAAAAATATGGGAGGAGATGGCCTTTTATAAAAACAAGGAACCCAAAAGTTCAACTTAAATTTTATCCAAAGAATCAGAAACACAAATTAAAATGTGTCACATGGCATCTTCCAACTATCATCAAGAACATTCTAGAATAAGTCAAAGCTTTGACTTTGTCCGCAACAACACTTCTCTTCATACTTCAGTGTGAACACTTTGTATCCATAGAGACTACCAGCTTCCTTTCACAACACTGGAATGAGAAACACCTACTGGGACTAGGATCAACCTGCAAATTTAAAAAGTTAAAATAACAAATAAACTTCATTATATTTTCGATATCCAGTATCTGGTTCTTTCCATTTTTCGCTTCTAACTCAAGCTTCAGGATTCTTCCTTCTTTCTTTAACTGATACCCTCAAAAAGCCCTTAATACTTGGTGTATTCATTCTTTTGAAATTCTTCCTATTGCTCTCCAAGTGGGTTGAAGCCTGGTATATTCTTCAGTTACTCGAAGTATGATGTCATTTTTTTGTGCTTTGTTTTCTTCATATTTGACTATAACATTTTTGCACTGTATTATCTCATTAATAACCTATCACATCAAAAATTGAACAAGATATTTATTTATCCTTTCTATCCATTCCTTGAAAGATTTAGCTTCCTTGCCTTTCTATCCTAATGTTTGAGGATCAAAGCCTTGACATGTCAATATTTTAGTAAATTCTTGATTTTCACTAATCAATCTTCTACACTCAACAGTGAATTTTTCAAATCCTTCAATACATTTATTATCATGTCACCATCCCATTTAAGCTATTTCTTCCATTTTCTTGGAAATGATATTTCAGGTTATGATAATACATTATTTTGTCTTAACTCTTAGATATTTGACTATATAAGAATTTCAATGTTTCACCTTTCTTCAATGACCTCTTGGCGAAATTTACATTCATCTTCAAATATTTTCAATTTCTCTAAACAATAGTATGCTTCCTTATACTTTTTTATTGCATCTATAATAAATTCATCTCCCCACTTTACCCAGTATTCAATCCATTCCTCAAATACATTCATCTTATGATGAACTGCAACAATGGCATCCATTTTCTCCTATGACATCAACACTGGATGTTGGGGTAGTTCAGCTTGTTCTCAACTAGATAAAGTCAATGACTTAATAAAATGTTCCAAGGTAGCAACTCATTCCTTCAATTCTCTTTTCTTTTGTTTATATTTTTGTACTCTGGCAACATTAGCATTTAAATTTACTTTTATTTCCTCCAATTCTTGCTGCCAAGATAAGTGCCCAAGATTAACACTTGTAATCCTATACTCATTAGGCATTATTTCATGTCTGTCCTTATCAATTGTTGGAGTGGCTATTTGGATAGTTCTATTTCCATCTACATTCCTTTGTATGACATGTTTTGTCTTCGCTCTATGCTTAGGTTTAGGAGTACTTCTTGCATAAAATTCTTGAGATTTAGAGGTAATATTTCCACTTCCATTGGAGAAGTTAATACCCTAATTAACCAATCAAGTGTATCAGCATCTTGCTGTACCTTTGTAACCTTTCCTTGTCCCTATTTATTACTTGTTTTAGGAAATTCTTCCCTTTGACTTGCCACATTTTCTAAAATGGGGATTTCTTTAACACTATCTGGTATTGATTTAGGATTAATAGGATCTCACATTGCCTCCTGTATTGGGGGACTTATATTTTACTATCTATCTAGATTTTCTAATTCATCTCTCTAAACATTATCTTCTTCATTTATTGCTACACTAGGATTCTCTTCATCTTCAGTTCCATCTCCTACAAACTATGTAGCTTCTTCTGGAATTTTAGTTTCAATTTCAGATTTAGCATGGCCTTTCTTTGATTCTTCAAAAACCTATGATTGTTCATTAAATTTTTTCACATTCCCAAGAGAAGGATGGGAATCTAGAGTATCTTCAATAATCCTTTCATCAATAATATTCTTCTCTATAGTTTCCCCTGTTTCTATTTCAAGTACGCTAGGGTTTCCTGCCTTTGAGGTGAGTGTTCCTTGAATAAACTCTTCTTCTTCAACATTTATGGGGTTAGATCTTGTATCCTAAATTTCTTCTATCACCTAGTGTACCATGGGTTTGTATTTAGACTTCTTTTCTTGCACTTTCTCCCGAATAGCACCCCATTTATCTACTTGTTCCTTGATTCTAGCTTCATCTTAAAAAATTTCCTCCAAATCTATAAGAGTCCCGCCTAGGGCTTGCTTCATACTAGTCATATTAACAGAAGGGGGAGAGTTAAATAATGTTGCAGCCCTTTGAGATGTGGACCTGGTTTGCGTACCAACATTCCATGTTGTTCCTATTCCTTCATCAATAGTTACTCTTGTTCTAGGTCTAGCTGTAGAGGAAGATGTACCTTTAGGTCTTGCTTTTGATTTATCTTTTCCTGTCTTAGCATATTTTTGTTTATCAAATGGTTTTATGGGAACTTCTTATCTTATTGCTTCAGGGGTTCTATCTTCAATTCTAACACCTAGAGTAGCCTTAGTAGTCTTTCTTTTCTTCTTGGTAGGCTCTCCACTTTCAAAAGCAATTTCATCTCTTTGTTTTCTTCTTTTATCTTCTGAGAAGATGGGTTCAATTCCTCTTTCTCTCAAAATTTTACAAAAATCATTAATCCAGTGTTGAGTATACCTTAGGACTGACCTAGTAAAGTCATCAATCGATTTCTTGTCTTCATCATCAACACCTAGGTTTGGAATGGGTTCATCATATACCCTATCATCATTATAAAACTGGTTCAACACTTGACCATCATCTTCTTCCAATTGGTCTAGGATGTCATAAATCTTGAGCATTAGAGTAAACCCTAAATTCATTCTTTCATACTTTCCTCTTCTTACCACATGCTCATCTTCATAGTTAAGCCAATAATCTTCTAAATGAGGCACATGAGCATGAAAAACCAACTATATGTTTAGCAATATTTCCCTCAATATCATAATACACTCTTTGGAGTGGAAATTCTTCAAAATGGTAGATTCGAGCAACTCTTTGTCACACAAATCAATTACTCTAATTGCACTGCACTTATAATTTTCTATTGTGATGGGGAATTTAAAAGAGGCATTTTTGCGAGCATGGCTATAAAGAGCCTAAGATAATTTTAACTGTCTCAATAATTCTAATAAAATAATTTTTTTGTAGGATACCTGGGAAGCATGAATGGGTTTCCATCAAATCCCTCCACTCTGATGAAGGAGTAAGTTGGGAACTGTATGTATCAGCCTCCCATAGGCCGAATGGCACTTTGTGCTTCTAGGGATAATCTTTTAGCTTTATCACCTTTCATTGTTCTCACCAATTTCATTGAGAACAAATCATTAACTTTTCTGTAATCATCTTTATACCCATGAATAGTGATTTGGGGTAAATGTGCATATATCAAACAATTTCCCACTTGCATGCCCAAAGTACCAATCTATTTTAACCATTGTTTACTAGCTCTCATAGCACAAGAGTAAATTTCATATGATGACATGTAGAAACATATGGTTTTGGGGAATGTAGTAATTTTTTCATGTAACCTATCACTTATTAGTTTCCCCCAATGCAACTCCACAGGACCCTCTATCATGTGGGATATTATCACGAACATCCAGGGTTCAAATTACTTACATCTCTCAAACCAGCTACTTTTCTCAACAAATTTATAATGTCTTGAATTTATTTTTTGAACATAGACCTTTGAATTACCTTAGTCTATAGTATAATTAGCTGTTGGAACCATTGGGTACACATAATTTCTCTATTACGCTCCTCGGTGCTCTAATATGTCTTGGCCTTGGCTTTTAGGTTTACATTGAACATCTATGTGTAGGAGGGGGGACCAAATGTATACATGATTCCTTTCTGTGACAGGTCTGCATAAATTCTTCCCTCTTTCTCAACAATCCTCTTGGCTGGGTTGTAATGATTTATGCACTGCATGACTAATTTAGGAGCTTCCATTGCTGGCGAAAACTCTCCTACAAGAAGTAACCCATTTGATACAACACTTTTCGTACATTGGGTAGCATTCTCTTGGAACAGTCGTGAACAAATTTCAGTGTTGGAAGACCATCCCATGTGGGTGTCTATAACCACTACATTAATGGGTACTGCTTGTGAATTGGAATACTTGAATTCATCTTCTGCTCTAGCATAAGAAGTGCTCATTTTGATATAATGTTCTCTACAATTTTTAGAATATGTTTCTTTATGTGTGAGTTAGGGTTAAATTTAACCAAAAAAAAAACTTATATTTCATAAAATTTTCAATTCATTTTTTTCGATTAAATTTAACAAATCAGAGAAAAAAATAACATTTCAATTTCATAATGGGAAAATACCATTATCAAGATTTCCTAGCTTGAGAAACTCTTAGCAAAGTATCAGTTATTTAGAACATACCTAATTCTGGTTAAAAATGGTGACTCTTCATAATGCAACTTCAAAACCCTTGGTAGTTGTGACTTAGATTCTCAAAATTTTACCTATCTTTATGTGCCAATGTCATTTCGTTAATTCAATGTCCTTAGTAAATTTGCAATATGATGCGAAGTGGAGTGTTGTAAAAGCAACTGCATGCTTGAGGTGGTGCTAAGTACATAGGTAGTTCACCACCTTCATTAATTACCTGTTATTTCACATTAATTCCTAGAATAAAGGTGCAATCATTACAGATTATCATTCAAATCATGAACACCTATATTTCTATACTAGCTTGCTATTTGAGAAGAAAGACAACGTAGCGATTATACATGGCAATTGTATGTCACACTAATTCTTTGCAAAGTATACACCATTAAAAAAATGTGTGATCAATTGATGATCATCAGGGTTGACACTTTTGGTATTGCTCTCGAAAAGATCAAACAACACCGAGATCCAGGAAATATCTTTTGGGGAAAGAGAAAATTGGAACAAGAGAAAGACAGGAAACCGAAACTAAAAGATAAACTTGATGAAAATTCAAAGCAGACTTTCCGGTTTTTGAATTTAACAAAAAAGAAACAATAAAACACCAAAGTCCAGTAAAAGAGGAGATTACTGGGATTAGAATTTTGATCAATGAAATACCGGGTGGAGCTAGGATCTTTTGAAGATACGAAGTCTTTTGGCTCAACGTACGATTCTAAGGTTTCAATTTCTGGTAATAGACTAAACATTAAGAGAATACCGAAACACCGAAACCAAGAAAACAAAAGGCTATAACAACAAAGAGGCCAAGTGAAAATGAGAAAGAAAACCAACAACCAACCGAGCATCAAAACAACGTTGAAGCGAGCAAAAACAACCAAAAAAAATAGCAAGAAAAAAAAGAAAAGAAAAAGGGAGTCCACATTTTTCCAAGGGGAAACATGGGCCGTGTTGTGAGACCACACAACAACTAGCAACCAAAAAAACTAAACAAAAAGATAGAAAGTCAATTCCAAATCTAACATCAATGTTCTAACTTTCTTTAGTGTTCCAGTTATAAATCATGGGATCATTATTCCATTTTCAAATTTTACTTTGGTTAGCATGTAAAATTAAGTATTATTGAGCTCACGTGTATGCAATTGATTATTTCCACTACAATAAACTTAGAAATACCAACCATTTGCATTAATCTACATAATATGACAATTCTATTTAAGCCAATTGGGGATAGAAACTTGCTGCTAGTCAAGCATCCATAGCCCCGACAAGGTTATCTTTGTAATTCCCCCAAACATGGCTTTATTGCTGGTCAGGCATCCATAGCCCTGGTAGAGTTATTTGGATAGCCTAAAGAGTTGATATCACTTTTTTTTTTAGATATAACAATGATAGCTCATTTTTCACTTTTGATATTGCAATAATAGCTCTTTTATCAACTTGCAAGCATTGAAGCACCTCTATTAGGTTGGGAATTATAGTGGCAGCAAAGGTAGTCTTTTTATTTTTCAATTAATGCAAACAACTATTATCCCAAATTTTAGTAGAATGATTTAAATGTATTCATTTGTAGCTCAACATCAATCGAATGATTCATGCTAATCAAAGTATATAAGACTGAATAATTCTCAAATAATTTATAAATGGAAAACTATTTCCGGTTAGAACAGAGATTAAAGTTTTGGAGTTGACATTCTATTGACTTGTAGTCCTTCAAAGGTTTCTAATTAATGTAGAGTCAAACGGCCAAAAAAAAAAAAACAAACAAAACAAAGAGACTATTCACAAAAAAAAATATTTACAAAAAACTATTTACCTATGACTAGAAATAATGCTTTAGAAACTGCCCATTCACAAGCAATGGGATACCTTCGCTAGTCAAAGACTTTAATCTATAAGTGCTATCACCCAAGATTTTAGAAATTTGGTATGGGTCTGTCCATAATCTGTCAAACTTACCATGTTTAATTTTACGTTCATGAGCTTTATTCAAATATAGGACCAAATTGGATATTATGAAAGTCTTTAATTTGGTGTGCTTATCAAACCATCTTTTCACTTTGGATTGGTATTTAGGAAAATGATCTATGGCTCAGATACGTATATCATCTAAATGCATCAATTTCAACAATTTAGCTTCTATTTGATCATCTAATCCAATATATTCTTGTGCAAACTGCCAGGTAGGGATTTTTAAGTTTATTGTTAGTATAGGATCTACCCTATAGACTAAATGATAAGGAGAACTACCTAATGTAGCTTTCATCCTAGTACGATCTACCCAAAGTGCAAATTTTAACAAAGAATTACATTCCCTAGGTTTCTTTTCAATCAATTTTCTAATTATATCCAACAAATTCTTATTTGATGATTCAACTAATCCATTTCCCACAGATAATAATTAGATGAAAATTTTAATGTTATGCCATATTCAAATGCCCAATTATAAAATTTCAATGAACCAAAAGTAGGGCCATTATCACATACCAATTATGCATATGATGTTCGAAACCTAGTGATAATGTTTTCTTCCAAAAAATTTATGACCATTTCTATAGTGCATTGCTTGTTGGGGCATGCCTCTGTCCATCGAGTACAATATTTTGTAGCGGTCATTATGAATCGATGACCAACTAAAGATGGAGGATTGATGGTTCTAATAAAGTCTAATCCCCTTTGTGAAAAGGGACACATCTCCATCACCAGCTGCAACAGTTGAGCATTGAATCTTCCTTTATCTGATGCTATTTGACATGTATGACAGTGTTTAATATGTTCATAAGTATCTTTAAAAATCATGGGCCAGTAGTAGCCTGCTCTTAAAATGAGGTGTGCAATAGCTAAAGGTGCTCCATGAGCTATTCCAAATCTATCATGCAGTTCCTACAACCCTTTATTGGCTTCTATTCTATTTAAGCATCTTAAATAGATTCCTTCATGATTTCTTTTGAATAGAACCCCTCCCTTAATCATGTAACTCTGCGATTTTATCTTGAGGTATCTTCTTTGATTCCTTTGCATATAATCAGGGAAAGTATGGCTGACCAAATAATGCCAAATGTTTGAATACCAATCTTCTTGATCTTTTTCATCTAATGTGTATTGTTGACTTGAGATTTGGGGATCTATTTCTACAATATATTTTACCAAATTTTGTCTCCAGACCAACCTCATGGGTATGATGTCTAAATGATATTCTTGTAAAATGGTGACCCATTTAGCTCTCTTTTCTCTGAGCTCACTCTGTGTTAACAAAATTTTGACACCCGAATCTAGGACAATGGCTTTAACTATACTTTTGAGGATGTAATGTCTAAACTTGTGTACAAATTTGACCAAATCAAAGGATTTTTTTTAACATCTGTGTGTCTCAATTCTACTCCCTTGAATGGAGTGCTCATAAAAGAAATTGGTTTTTCTTCTTTATTTTTTCCCTTTCTATGTTAATACTGTTGCACAAGTGTGAGTACAAGTGAATGAGTAAATATAAAAAGTTTAATATAATCTAGACTTACCAGTACCGGTGCTTCTGTGATTTCAGTCTTTATAGTATCAAAGGTGATCTTAGCTTCATTTTTCCAGTCTATTTTGACATATTTCCTTAACATATCATTGAGTGGCTTCACTATTTCAATGAATCCTATAATAAATTTTTAAACAAAGTTAATCTTACTGAAATATGACTTCAATTCTTTTCTACTTCCCAAGGGCCATAATTTGAGTAATGTGTTCACTCTGTATGGGTCGATTGAAACACTATGTTCATAAATGATATGTCCTAGCAAATTTTCTTTAGTCACCCCAAAAATACATGTTTTAGGATTTAGTGAAACTCCATAAGTTTCACACTTCTGTAATATTGCTCTGAGATCTCAAATGTGACCTCTTATGTCTTTAGAAAATATTTTAAGTTGTCCATGTAAATAATGATGCATTTTCCTATCAATTCTCAAAAAGCGTAGTTCATGGCTCTCTGGAATGTAGCTCCAACATTTATTAATCCAATTGGCATCCTTCTGTAAGCCAAAGTTCCCCACTTCATGGTGAAAGTTGTTTTCATCCGATCTTCCCTCGCTACCATTACTTGGTAATATCCAGAAAATCTGTCCAAAAAAGATATCATTTGCGAACCATTAACTATCTGTAACACTTCATCAAATGAGGGTAGTGGATAATTTTCTTTTTCAGATGCTTTTTTGAGATTTCAGAAATCTACACAAATCGTATATCTCCATTCTTTTTCCTTATAGGGAATAAATTTTCCACCCAAGTAGAATGTTTAATTGGAAAAATTATCTTGGCTGACAACAAATTTTGAACTTCCTTTTGAATTAAAGGATCTAAGAGGTCATTCACTGGACATTTGTTCTGTTAGAAAGGTTTTGCATCAGGCTTCAATGGTATAGTATGTGTAATGATGGAAGTGTCATACGTCTTTAAGTCTTCATATGTCCATGCTATGACTTTCTAGTAATCTTTAAGTGCCTGAAAAATATTTCTCTTCTCTTCTTTAGTGCAAACCTTCCCTATGATTACATTTTTAGGGTCTTCTTTAGTACACAAATTATATAACTCAGATAGTCCTCTATCACTTTGAGGTAAATCTTTCTGTCTGACTATCTAGTCAATATTGAACAATCGTTCTAACCCAATTATTCCTTTCGAGATATTATTATCTCAGGCATGAGTCAATTTTTCATCTTGAGTTTCACTATCAGGGCAATCTATCTCTTCAATGATTTTTGCTTCGAAAATACCAAAATTAGTAATGAATTCCAATATGTGTTGGTCATCTTCAAACACTTGTAAGTTAGTGACATTATCAAGAATTGAGGGTAATTGTACCAATTCAACTGTGAATCTTTTCAGATCTAAGGTCTCTAAAGGTTCCAAAGCACTAGAAACAGTAGCTAGAGCATCAACTCTCTGATTGAATCTTCTAGGGATATGAGTAATGTTGAATGCGTCGAATTCTTCAATTAAATCCCATACTCTGTGTCGATAATTGGATAATATTTTGTAGTGGAAAATATATTTCTTTCAGACTTGTTTAACTATCAACTCTAAATCACCAAACACTTTAAGGATTCTAACTTTCTTCTTGATTGCTAGGATCAAGCCATGTATAAGGGCTTCGTATTCTACCACATTGTTAGTACATTGAAATTGCAATCGATATGCAACAAGGAAAGAATTACCTTTTGGGTTGATAAGTTCCACTCCAATTCCAATTCCTTGTTTTTATTTTGATCCATAAAATTTGAGAATCCAAGCTTGATCATCTGTATCCAAAATTTTACCATTTCTCAACATCATTGTACAAATATTTTCACTTTGTATGTTTTGATCTTCATTTTTACACATTTCTAATTTAGTTCTTTTGGAATCATCATTTTTTGGACAATATCAACTCTCAATTTTGTGGATTACCTCCATACACATCATACAATTGTTTTATGAATGTACAACATTATGCAATCTACACCAATCCTGCAACAACAATTTTTTTAATGAAATTTTACTTTTATTGCTCTCGTGAGATTTTGCAATAATATTCTTCTAAAATTAATCATAAGGACTGTTTTGTTCCTTAGAATAATCACAATCTGATTCAATTAAAACATCTATTCCAGGAGTTAGTTCATTAGATTTCCTAGCGTCACAAGTGAAAACTTCCTCAATTTTAACTCCTGAACTATGTATTTTATAAACTCTTGGTTCTACATCAATATATAGAACTTCATTTTTTTAATTATAATTTGTGATCATGTATTTCATGTGAGGTTTTCTTTCAATCCTAATTTTATTAGGCACTCCTTTCCATAGTAACAACATGTGTGAGTAGTCGGTAGCCATGTATCCATTTAATGTTTTAGACCAATCTCTACTTAGAAGCATACCATAAGTATCAGGTATCTCCACAACTTGAAAGTCAATATAGTATTCAATTCTAGGATCAGAAGCCAATTGCATGTGAATATTAATCAACTCTCCTACTATGTCTACTTCTGTCTTATCAAGTTAAGTGACTTTCTTTAAAGAATTTGCTGGAGTTAACCCCAATATTTGACATATGGCTAATAGAATCACATTAGTAGAAGCTCCAAATTCTACTAAGTAATTATGAAGATTCTTACCAAATATTCTCAAACTGAGAAAAAATGGCAAGGACTCTAATTTTCCCTTATAAAAGGGTACTTGTGTGTCTGCTATGGGAACAATGTTCTTATCTTTTGCTTTATCCTGGCTATCTTTCACTTGAATTTCCTTGGATTTTCTTTCTTTAGGAAAATATTCTAAGGTATTTAAGAAAGCTTTCTTGATCATAGGTTTCTTAAGCAATTCTAATAGAGAGAGGCTAATCTTTACTTTCTTAATTTCTTGCACTAAATAATTGGTTAAATTTTTTGATCAGCAGAATCTATCTTTTCACCTTTCAAAATATTTGATGAATTGTAGTAAGAGGTTACCTTAGGTAACCCAAGATTATTGCTTGATTTATCATCAGGTGGAGTGTTAAAGTTACTAGGTGGGATGGATGTTGTTAAAGGCTCATTGAATCTACCTCCACTATTAGCGTTATTCCTCATGTTGTAATTATTTCCCTTTTGATATTGTTGAAAGGTATGTATTTCATCCATTTCTTCTTGAGGCTTGTTTTCATCCTGATAAGGAAAAGTGTATGTCTCTAAAGTCATAGTCAAATTATCACCTCCATATTCATGAGCATGACTTGTGATAGCTGAAGGTAATTTGAAATGTCCATAACTTTCCAGGACTAGAGTAGAGTCATATCCTATTGGAACTAATTCATTTCCTTTAGGAGGATGAGAATCACAATGCTCATTGTAATGAGTAGCAACAAAGAAAATATCTAAAGCAATTTTAAATTGTGAACAATCCACTTTAGCATGAGCATTTGTATTATGAATTCTACACCAATTTTTCATTGCAAGGTCAACTAAATTCACTTTTGATGTAAAATTTTCATCAGTTGAATCAGTATTGTCTAAAGGTGTTGATACTCCCCCATTATTAGGGCATGTATAATTACATGGTCTAGGTGCCCTAGGAGCATTATACATTCGATTTTGAGAATTCTGATTGTTATTCTAAGAGTAGAAATTTTGATTTCTTAATTGTGTAACCTCTGTGGTCAATCTTTTGAGTTGAGTTGTAACTTCTTTCATGTCTTCTTTTTCCTCATAAATTTTGACATTTTGATTTTCTTGAGTTTGCAAGAAAAAATAATTTCCATTAGGTCATAGCTCTGTAATAGCTGGGCTAGGGCAAGGGACTAAAGCTTGACTATTTCCTAGTTGAAAGAAAGTATTTTGAGGAAATTTCCCATTCTAGACCACTATAGGATAAACATTAGGAGTTATAGGATGACCTATAGGCACTCCATTTGCATTCAGGGTAGGGTAAATATTCAATTGGTTTCCACCACTCGTGGACTATCCATTTCCAAGATGTTTCATTTCTAAATTTACACTTACAACTTAAGCATAGGCTTTTGGTAAAGTAGTGGGAGGATTGACTCTTTGCTTCACAAACATAGCAATCAAAGGATCTACTGATGTATAATAAACTGTGATAGCAAAAAATTTATCCACTACATAAGGTGCTTGTAACCCAGAATAAGCCTTTTGAGATCTATCATTAAAAGCGGTTATAAGTTCTCCTTCAAACCTCTTGATTTGAGTGAATTGATGATATAACAAGGTAGGATCAGTCGGTATTCTAAATTTGGATAAAAATTAGGTTTCCATGTCATGCCATGATCTGATGGAATTATGAGGCAAATTTATATACCACTCGTAAACTTCATCACTCAAAGTATATGGGAATAATCGACACACAACATCTTCGTGTTGAATTCTTGCTTGAAAACATGTATATTTGAATATACTGATATGTTCTTCAGCATCTTTGTGGAAATAATACTTAAGACACAACTTGTCAGGATTTTTTGGCAAATCGTTATATATGGAAAATTGAATCGGTGACTCCACATTAAAGAATTCCATCACTACACGAGATGATGGTGCAACAATGGTTGGAATCTTTGGACTTGCACTTAAACTTGCAGAATCTTGAGGTCTAGATGATGTTTGACCACTAAGCTCAACTAAGGTCACTCAAGGATCACTAGACCGAGATCTAGTGGTTCTACAGAAATCCAGTTTAAACCCTAACAAAACCAAAAATAACAACAATAAGGCCCTCCTTCTAGCACTAGTTCCTATTGACAATAATTTTACTCACAGCAAACAGGTCGAATAAAATCTCCACAGACAAGATTTCAAAGAGCCTAGATCCTTCTTGAAACATATGGAACAAAGACAACCTAAGGTCACAGAGCAAATATTGACTTCCATTCAATCCCAAGTCTTCGATAAATAGGTCATGGTTGCACTAGTGTCTTCTCGGGTAATGATGTGACATTTGTTGTTAATCTCAAAGGGACTACAATTATTTGTAGTTTTTCTAAACATTACAAATATTTCACATAAAACTTCATTTCATCATCAAATAACATCATGAAATCAAAAGATTCAACATAATATTTCATGAAAATCACAAATTCTTTGCTATCACTTAAGTAGATTTAGCATTAAGCATTCAACAATTTCATGGAAAATAAAACATTTTCAACAAAAATATTTCCATTCGCTTTTTTTTTTTTTTGGAACATTTTCAAAAATATTAATCATCTATTCTAAAAAAAGTATAAAAATATTGAAAAATAAAAGTTTCTCTCAGTTATTCTCTATGGATGCTCTAAAGAATTAATCAAAATAGAGCAAACCGCTTTATATTTCACCATATTGATTCACAACTATGTATAAAATGGTTCAAGCTTTTAAAGAGAGGGTTTTGTTTATGGAAATCGAGTAGGTTCTATATGCACCCTTAAATAGTGCAGTAAACAGTCTTGTTTGGACAAACTTACAAAACTAGCTAGAAAATATACTGAGATAGGTAGCTATAATAAAGCTCTGATATTAATTAATTTCTACGTGCATACAAATTTTTAGGATGGAATGGTTCAAAAAATAGGAAAAAAGAACAAAACTTAAAAGAAGTTTTTAATCTTCCAACATCCACAAATTTCAAACTTAAAATAAAATGTGGGATGAGATGGCCTTTTATAGAAATAAGGCACCCAAAAGTTCAAATTAAAATTTTATAAAGAGAATTAGAAACACAAATTAAAATGTGTCATGTGGCATCTACCAACTACAATAACATTCTAGAATAAGTCAAAGCTTTGACTTTGTCCACAACAACCCTTCTCTTCATACTTCAATGCGAACACTCTATATCCATCAAGACTACCAGCTTCCTTTCACAACAATAGAATTAGAAACACCTACCGGGACAAGGATCAACCTGCAAATTTAAAAATTAAAAGAACAAATGAACTTCATTATATTTTTGGTGTTCGGTATCCGGTTCTTTCTATTTTTCGCTTAATACTTCATATTGCTCTCCAAGTGATCTTAATCCTGGTATACTCTAAGAAAGCCTTTAATACTTGATGTATTCACTCTTTTAAAATTCTTCATATTGCTCTCCAAGTGAGCTTAATCTTGGTATATTCTTCAGTTACTCGAAGTATGATCTCATTTTTTTGTGCTTTGTCTACTTCATATTTGACTATAACATTTATGCACTATATTATCTCGTCAATAACCTCTCGTGTCAAAAATTGAACATGATCTTTATTTATCCTTTCTGTCCATTCCTTGAAATATTTAGCTTCCTTTCCCTCTTGTCCTAATGTTTGAGGATCAAAGCCTTGACGTGTCAATATTTCAATAAATTCTTGATTTTCACTAATCAATCTTCTGCACTCAATAGTGACTTTTTCAAATCCTTCAATACATTGTATTACAATGTCACCGTCCCATTTCAACTATTTCTTCCATTTTCCTGACAATGAGATTTCTTGTTCTGATAATACATTATTCTATATTAACTCTTGGATATATCTGACTGTATGAGAATTTCAATGTTTCACTTTCATCAATGACCTGCTCTTGGCGAAATTTACATTCATCTTCAAATATTTTTAATTTTTCTAAATGATGGAATGCTTCCTTGTACTTTCTTATTTCATCTGTAATAAATTCATCTCCCTACTTTACCCAGTATTCAATCCATTCTTCAAATACACTCATCTTATGACAAATTGGAGCAATAGCATCCACTTGCTCCAATGACATCAGCACCAGATGTTGGGGCAATTCAGCTTGTTCTAGACCACATAAAGTCAACGACTTAATAAAATGTTCCAAGGTAGCAAAGTTCATTCCTTCAATTCTCTTTTCTTTTGTTTATATTTTTGTACTCTGGCAACAATAGCATTTAAATTTACTTTTATTTCCTCCAATTCTTGCTACCAAGATGAGTGTCCAAGATTAAAACTTGTAATCCTATAATCCTTAGGTGTTATTTCATGTATGTCCTTATCAATTGTTGGAGTGGCTATCTGAATAGTTCTATTTCCATTTACATTCCTTTGTATGACATGCTTTGTCTTTTTTCTGCACCTAGGTTTAGGAGTAGTTACTTCTTGCATAAAATTATTGAGATTCAAAGGCAATATTTCCACTTCCATTGGAGAATCTAATTCCCTAATTAACCAATCAGGTGCATCATCATCTTGTTGTACCTTTGTAACTTTTCCTTGTCCCTATTTATTACTTGTTTTAGAAACTTCTTCCTTTTCACTTGCCACATTTTCTGACATGGGGATTTCTTTAGCACTATCTAGTATAGATTTGGGATTAATAGGATTTGACACTGCCTCCTCTATTGGTGGAATTATTTTTCCTATCTATCTAGATTTTCTAATTCATCTATATAAAAATTATCTTCTTCATTTATTGCTACACCAAGATTCTCTTCATTTTCAGTTCCATCTCTTGCAAACTATGTAGCTTCTTCTTTTGGAATTTCAATTTCAATTTTAGTTTCAACATGGCCTTTCTTTGATTCTTCAAAGACTTGCGAGTGTTCATTAACATTTTGCACATTCCCAAGAGAAAACTGGGAATCTAGATTATCTTCAACAATTCTTTCATCAATAGGATTTTTCTCTGCAGTTTCCCCTGTTTCCATTTCAAGTATGCTAGGGTCCTTGAATAAACTCTTCTTCAACATTTATGGGATTAGAGATCGTATCTTGAATTTCTTCTATCACCGGGTGTACCATGGGTTTGTCTTTATACTTATTTTCTTGCACTTTCTCCCACATAACACTCCATTTATCTACTTGTTCCTTGATTCTAGCTTCATTTTCTTTAGAAATTTCCTCCAAAGCTATAGGAGTCCCACCGAGTGCTTGCTTCATACTAGCCATATTAATAAAATGGGGAGAGGTAAATAATGTTGTATCCCTTTGAGATGTAGACCTGGTTTGCGTACCAACATTCCCTATTGCTCTTGTTCCTTCATCAATAGTGACTCTTGTTTTGGGTCTAGTTGGAGAGGAAGATGCACCTTTAGGTCTTTCTTTTGATTTATCTTTACCTGTCTCTACATCTTTCTATTTATCAGATGGTTTTATGGAAACTTCTTATCTTATTGCTTCAGGGGTTCTTTCTTCAATTCTAACACCTAGAGTAGCCTTACTAGTTTTTATTTCCTTCTTCGTAGGCTCTCCACTTTCAAAAGAAGTTTCATCTCTTTGTTTTCTTCTTTTATCTTCTGAGAAGATGGGCTCAATTCCTCTTTCTCTCAAAATTTTACATAAATCATTAATCTAGTGTTGAGTATACCTTAGGAGTGGCCTAGTAAAGTCGTCAATCAATGTCATCTCTTCATCATCAACACCTGGTTTTGGAATGGGTTCCTCATATACCTTGTCATCATTATAAAACTAGTTCAACACCTGACCGTCATCTTCCTCCAATTGGTCTGGGATGTCATAAAGCTTGAGAATTCGAGTAAACCCTAAAGTTATTCTTTCATACTCTCTTCTTCTTTCCACATGCTTTTCTTCATAGTTACACCAATAATCTTCTAAATGAGGCACATGAGCACGAAATCCACCTATATTTTTAGGAATATTCCCTTCAATATCATAATACACTCTCTGGAGTAGAAGTTATTGAAAATGGTAGGTCCTTAGCTCTTTGTCACACAAATCAATTACTCTAATTGCACTGCACTTATAATTTCCTATTGTGATGGGAAATTTAAAAGAGGCCTTTTTGCGAGCATGGTTATAAAGAGCCTAGGATGGTTTTAACTCTCTCACTATTTCCAATAAAATAATTTTGTCTGTAGGATACCTGGGCAGCATGAATGGGTGTCCATCAAATCCCTCCACTCTGATGTAGGAGTAAGTTGGGAATTTTATGTACTAGCCTCCCATAGGCTGAATGATACTTTGTGCTTCCAGGGATAATCTTTTAGCTTTATCACCTTCCATTGTTCTCACCAATTTCATTGAGAAAAATACATTAACTTTTCTACAATCATCTTTATATCCATGAACAATGATTTGGGATAAATGTGCATATATCAAACTATTGCCCACTTGCATTCCTAGAGTGCTATTTTTTTTTAAACCTTGTTTACTAGCTCTCATAGCACAAGAGTAAATAATATATCATGACATGTAGAAACATATAGTTTTGGGGAATGTAGTAATATGTTCATGTAACCTATCACTTATTAATTTTGCCTAATGCAACTCCATAAGACCCTCTATCATGTGGGATATTATCACAAACATCCGAGGTTTGAATTTTCTTGCATCTCTCAAATCAGCTACTCTGCTCAGCAAAGTTATAATGTCTTGCATTTCTTGTTTAAACATAGAACTTTGAATTACCTTGGTCAATAGTGTAATTGGTTGTTTGCACCATTGGGTACTCATAATTTCTCTATTACACTCTCAACACTCTGATATGTCTTGGCCTTGGCTTTTAGGTCAACATTGAACATCTATGTGTAGGAGGGGGACCGAATGTATACATGATTCCTTTCTATGATAGGTCTATGTAAATTCTTCCCTCTTTCTCAACAATCCTCTTGGCTGGGTTATAATGATTTATGCATTGCATAACTAATTTAGGAGCTTCCATTGTTGGCAGAAACCCTCCTGTAGGAAGTAACCCTTTTGATATGACACTTTTGGTACATTGGGTAGCATTCTCTTGCAAAAATCATGAATGGATTTCAGCGTCAAAAGACCATCTCGTGTGGGTGTTTGTAATCACTACATTAATGGGTATTGCTTGTGAATTGCAATACTTGAATTCATCTTCTTCCGTTGCATCAAAAATGCTCATTTTGATATAATGTGCCCTGCAATTTTTAGAATAGGTTTCTTATGTGCGAGTTAGGGTTAAATTTAACAAATATATATATATATTTCATGAAAATTTCAATTCATTTATCAATTAAATTTAACAACTCAGAGAAAAAAAATAACATTTAAATTTCAAAATGGGAAAATACTATTATCGAGATTTCCTAGCTTGAGAAAATCTTAGCAAAGTATCAGTTATTCAGAGCATACTTGGTTCGAGTTTAAAATAGTTATCCTTCATAATGCAACTTCAAAAACCTTGGTAGCTATGACTTAATTTCTCAAAATTTTACCTCTCATTGTGCGCCAATTTCATTTCGTTAATTCAATATCCTTAGTAAATTTGTAATATGACGTGAAGTGGAATGTTGTAAAAGCAATTGCATGCTTAAGGTGGTCCTAAGTACATAGGTAGTTTTCCACCTTCATTAATTACCTGTTATTTCTCATTAATTCCTAGAATAAAGGTGCAATCATTACAAATTATGGTTCAAATCATGAATACCTTGATTTTTATGTTGGCTCACTATTTGAGAAGAAAGACGGTGCCGTGATTATATGTGGCAATTGTATGTCACACTAATTCTTTGCAATGTATATGCCAATAAAAAAATGTGTGGTCAATTGATGATCACCGGGGTTGAGGCTTTTGGTATTGGTCTCAAAAGGATCAAACGACATCGAGATCTAAGAAATATTTTCTAGGGAAAGAGAAAACTGAAACAAGAGAAAGACAGGCAACCGAAACTGAAAGATAAACTAGATGAAAATTCAAAGAATAATTTTTGGTTTCTAAATTTTACAAAAAAAAGAAACAATAAAACACCAAAATCTGTTCAAAGAGGTGATTACCAGGATTAGAATTTTGATCAATGAATTATTGGGTGGAGCTAGGATCTTTGTAAGATATGAACTCTTTTGGCTCAACGTAGGATTATGGGATTCTAGTTTTTGGTAACAGACTAAACATTAAGAGCATACCGAAACACCAAAACCAGGAAAACAAAACGCTATAACAAGAAAGAGGCCAAGTGAAAATGAGAAATAAAACCAACAATTGAGCATCAAAACAACGTTGAAGCAAGCAAAAACAACAAAATAAAAGAGCAAGAAAAAAAGAAAAAAGAAAAAAGGGGGTACATCTTGCCAAGGGGCAACATGGGGCATGTTGTGAGACCAGACAACACACCTCAAAATGGTAATGTCACATTGAAAAATAGGAAAAAGGTATGTTTAATCAAATTGTAAAGAGATTGGATAGAATTCTCATATAAAAAAGATAGATTTCTCTCCCACAATATTTTTGTTACTAGTATTCTTCCTAAATTAGGCTTAGATCATCTTCCTATTTCCTTATACATTAAGGAAGAAAGAATTATTCATAATTTTCCCTTCAGGTCTTAATTAATGTGGTTTAAAGATCCTTATTTTATTCCTCTTCAAAAGGCATTAGATTCATTCAAGGAATCTAGCTCCCAAGATCACTTGCAAAACCAAAATAACCTTTGATACAAGAGAGAAAAGAAAGATCATGAACTTGAACTAATGGATATAAAATATAGTAGATCAAATTCGATCAATGATATGTAATATATGCATAACTACAATGCAATAAAAAATAAACATATATGAGACTTTTCTTATATAGGCAAGGTTGAGAGGTAGGATGAACTAGGATGATGAAAATTGTCTTAATCCTATGTCATGTGACAAATAAGGGATACAACAAGATAAGGAAACATGATAGTTAATACTTTTAGAAAGATTCCTAACTTAAGGAAACATGATAGTTAAGACTTTTAGAAAGATTCCTAACTTACTAATTAAACTTGACAGGTGAACATATTTGAAAAGGTCCTAACTTGCACTTTTAAAAAAATAGTAGATATCAAGCTTATTTTACTTCCACTTTTTTCAATGAATTGTAGATCATTCCCATTCACCCACATCTATGAGTGGACTAGGATTTACTTTTCCTCTTCAAGTAGCACTTCCAAGTTGAGGTTATAAGGTATATGGTTGAGGATATAGGTTTTAGGGTTAATGACATTGGGCTCATGGTCGAGGATAGAGTGGACTAGGAGTTCCTTTTCCTCTTCAAGTAGCACTTCGAAGTTGAGGGTATATGGTATAGGTTTGAGGATATAGGTTTTAGGGCTAAGGGAATTGGGTTCATGGTCGAGGATATAAGGTATAGGGTTTAGGGTTGATGGTATAGGGTTTAGGGTTGAAGGTATAGGGTTTAGGCTTTATGCTTGAGTGTATAGGGTTTAGTATTTAGGGTTTAGGACCTATTTTGTACATAGGGTCAAGGGTATAGGGTTTACAATTGAGAGTAAAAGGTATTGGATTGAGGATATGTGCACACAATCTATTGAGAGGTGTGGGGTGAATTAGTAGATCCAAACACTTACAATAATTCCAAAACCCTTCACAATTACTTTATAGTTTTTCAACATGAAGAGCACTTAACCATACAAGCTAGTGAGTAAAGCAATTAAAGGACAACACAAGATAACACATAACACCAAATTTTTACGTGAAAACCCCAAATAGGAAAATACATAGTGAGAATCTCTCAAAAGAAAAATATAATAAGGAAATTTTACAATATGAAGTAGGAACCAACCTATTGGAGACACCAATACCAAAATATTCATTGAGCATCAACCTATGGGAGGCACCAATCCCCATTGGAATAGAGACACCAATCCCTACCAAACCAATACAATGTAGGTAGAACACAAATCCTATGAGAACAAAAATAATTGTGGATTTGAAATATGACACCTACACAGTGATGATGGAACATTCTCTTTTCTTCATGATTTTGAGCTACAATGCAACTATACATCTGACTACAATACTTTCATTGTAATCATTAATGGATGCACTTTGTTATATTACATCAAGTTTTCACTCCAAGTTATCACACCTTACATATAAAATGTATTCTAAACATTTTAAATATATACATGATACTACATTAACGCTCTTCTATGCTAGTCAGGGATCCACACAAACCTAGACAACATAGTGCATAGGCCTAAATTTGAATTACATGAAACATGTAATACAAAGGTCCAATCTTTCCACTAAAATCACTTGACACCTTGCACCACAGAGGGAACCTTAAACATGTCCTATACTTACTCTACATGCTTGAATTAAATTATTCTTTCTTGTATCCATTACTGCACATGCCTCAAACTAGGAGTAGCTTGATGAAGCTTCAAATAATTTAAACTCCTCACACACTAAGTCGTGCCACTAGAAACTTAAGAAAAGGATAAAACTAGTGTAGGCATACTCTCCTTCCAGACCATAGAGAAAAAACACATTTTTGAAAAGAATTCCACACATATTAAATAATCTCTCTATCCAAAATATATCCTCCTTGACCACCACACACATTTTTGACTACATACCTGGCATGGTATGATAAATGCATGAATTATTTGAAGGTAGTTACACAATGACCAAAATGATACAAGATATGATATATTAAACAATGTAAAACAACACACTACCTAAACCTTCATATTGTTGTTAATACTTGTATACCTACAATCTTCATCTTTGACAACCTTCACATTTGATAGCCTTGACACCGTTTGGTAACAAATAACAATTGTAATGATGTACAAACATCAATTTGACATCAATGACAACCTATTCTCAATAGGTATAAGGTTGAGGGTGTATGGTAGAAGGCATAAGGTATAGGGTTTAGAGTTGAAGGTATAAGGTATGGGGCATAGGGTATTGGATGTAGGATTTAGGGTTAAGGATATTAGGTATAGGGTTAAGGGTGTAGACACGTAAAATATACCGATTGACATTGTGCACTTGATCCCGAATACTAACATCGTTTATTCCAAAATCATCCCTTAGTCTAACCATTTAGTCAAATCCCCTTATCTAATTAAATTTATCAATTTCCTTCTCTTAATTAAATAAATCATTTTATCTAATTAAGTCACCTCTTTTGTTAATTAAATCAATCTATTTGATCTAATTATCCCTATTTAATTAAATAATTAATTTTATTTGATTAAATCTCTAAAGTCTATCGATTAAATTAAATAAATTAAAACCTTATTTGATTTAATCTAACACCATCTATTTTAATTAAATAAATCAAAATCCTTATTTAATTAATCTCTTATCATATTCCTCTCTTATTTGATTTAAATAAATCCATAAATTTGAGTCAAATAGGTCACATCATCTAATTTCCTATTAAATTAATTAACTCTTGATTAATTTAATCTCTTATCATGTCCCATCCTCTAGATTTTGCAAGTTGCACATGAAAATAGATTTAATTCATTTATTAAATCTCTATTTTCCTCACAAGGCATCTTTTGGAATATTCTCCAAATTTGAATTCAAAAATTCCAAGTCAACATGTACATCCAACAAGGAAATAACTTCATCTTACATGTCCTTTGTCTTGAGCCAAGTGGAATTTATTGCAATTTCCCTTCCCTCTTGCAAGTCATTTCAACAAATTTGAAATTCGAAAATATGCATTTATTGGCACAATTCTCAAATCTTGTACATCCCTCATCCATTCATAGATTGACAAGTGGCATCTTGCCATTGGATGAATGTTAGTCCCGCATTGCTCAAATTTGGACATTCATCCATCTTTGCATTCTATAAAAAAAGTGCTCATATCCTCATTTGATCATCCACAAATTATGAAAAGTTATTATGCTAAAATATTTAGCCATTTTCATCCATCATCATTGAGTTCTTAGCTAGGTTTTTGCAGATTTTGGCTTGGAGCTCTCATCCTTCACCATCAAAGTGGATCAATCATCATCAACATATCAAGCTTGCATCTTAGGAATTGGGAAAGGGCCAATTTTCACATCAAATTGGCACCAATTCCCCCATGGGATCATGTGTTTGCTATTCTAATTATGATTGAATCTATTTTTCTTTGTTTCATTGTGTTCTTTGTTGTTTTCTTTTCTAATTTGAGTTTTGTAAATGGATTTCATGGGGAATCCTTGTTTTAGCTTGAAATCTCTTATTTAACTTGTTTATTCTTGTTGTTTTGCAGGTACTAGGATTGGGGTTCGCACATTTGGCACTAGAAGGAGGGCTGGATATCATTCCTTATCACTCTTTTTATAAATTTTTGCATTTTTTTCCATACACAGGAAAATTTCAACACTGGGAACTCAACATCCCTATTTTGGCACCACAGTATCTTTAGCATCACTATATAGCACCGTGGGAAACTCAAAGTGTGACGCTAGACTCGTCCCACCAAAAAAAATTTGAATTATAAACTCCACTGCTTGACTGGTTGACTCGTAGGAACTTTCAAAAAAACCAAACTATACGCTGGGTGAAAATTGTGACACACTTGAGCTCACTGTCCCAACACAGAGCGACGCTAACTGGTAAGCGGCACTGTGAGGGCACCACTTGGAAATCAAACTGCGACGCAGTCATGAGTTGCGCTGTTGGTAGGGAGTAAAAAGTGGAAAATAAATTTTAGCACGTGCCTTTTGATTAATGATCAATTTTTCTTCTATTTTCTGCTTTTTAATCCCTTTATTTTCAAGAATCTGACTAGTTTTCTCCCTTATAGGTTGGAAATCAAAAACAAAGAAAGGAGAAGCATGAAGAGGATGATTCATCAAATCAAAGTGTTTTTGAACACTTTAGTGTTTGCTTAACACTTTTTCAAGAAATTGTTATCACTTCTTTCTTAGGACACTAATTTCATTTGGGTTTAAAAAGAATCTTTCCATTTCTTGCAAAAGGTTTAAAACAAACATTAGGAATACAACTTACTAGATTTTATTTTTGGTTAACAATTGAACAAAGTGTCTCTCATTTGTCATTTGGTGTTTTAAAAGGAACTCACATTTTTCTTTGTGGATTTTAAAAGAACAAGTGCAAATTTGTTTCTCATGAAGGCTTACTTAAAATGAAGCCATTGAAAAAGGACATATGCGCTTCTCTCACGCTTTATAGTGATCTTGAGAATCAAAAGGCCTTTTTCATGACTTTAGGGTGAGACAAAGAAATCACCTCCACACTTCAATTTGGGTTAAAAAATTGAACAAATCTTGTGCGAGTGTGAGTGGGAGAATTATTGCATATATTCTCTCTTTTTGTTGCCAACAAAGATTGATTGAGTTACGAATATTGTTCTTTATTCACTTTTGTTTATCCTAGAGGGCCTTCCTTGGGGAAAAAGTACTCACCCAAGGGAATGACTCAATTGATAACACTCTAAAGCCAAGAGTATTTCCAACTGGGATATAAATTTGGGTATTGGAGTAAATGCAAATATCACACGGTTGATTCCAACAAGATGGATCTGAAAGGGGACTCTTGTCGTATGAGTCAATCTCCACGAATGGAAAGTCCTTATTAAAACCCATGTTCTAGAATTTTGCAACATCATTTGATCTATTTGTTGGTGCAAGAACAGTCATTCTAAAGCCACCCCATACTTTTACGGTCTTTTAGTAGAAATGGAAAACATGTCTTGGGAGTTTCATGGGTGTTGATTCTTGGCTGCCTCGTATAAGTGAGTGCCATGGAGGGGAGCCAGTGGGGTCAAGCATCTAACCATTTGCTAAAGATAAGCGTAGCTGGACTTGTCCAAGTGGGAATCCAACAAATATTGTCTTACACATCCATAGGGTTGTACTTATTCTTGGGTTACAAAATGCATTGCTTGATTGAAAACATCTTGAAAACAAACACTTAACATCATCATACAAATTTCAAACCCTTTTGGAGACAAATATAATTGACTCAATCCATATGTTATTACTTTCCCTTGATATTTACATCCTTAGAGGTTTCTAAACATTGGATTACATCTTGATTTGTCTACTAAATTAAACAATAGGTAAACGCTTGCCTTGGCTTCATCAAAATTCCACCTAACATACTTTGTGGGATGCGAAGAAATTAAGACATTGGACACTTAGTTTGGAAAACCTAATCAAAGAAAGTGTTTGTGGTAAAATAAAGCCATTAATCAAAGCTAAACAAAATGAACTCTCATGTGTGTTGAAGCCTCAAGATTCTCAAGAAGTTCAAAATACCAAAACAAAAATCATTGGTTGGAAACCCAAAAATGTATGTCCAAAATTGAATCATTCTTTGGTTATAAAGGTCTCTAGGAAGCATTTCCATGTTCTTCAATACCTAGGTCTAGACAAACAAAGTGTCTTTTTTAGGTTCATCTTAGGATCAAAATCAAATCAAAATCTTCTCATCCATCCTTCATCCATCAACACAAGAATCATCTCATCATCACCTTTTGGAAAATCTTGGAATCATCCTTAATGCTAGGATTTTTGGAAAAATCAAAATCATCAAAAAATATTTGAGACTAAATCCTTATCAAAATCACCTTTGGCTAGGTATGTGTAGATGCATCCTTTTGCATATGCTTAGTCAAAGTTATCAAAATCATCTTGTTTAGCTTAGTATATGTGGATGAACCCTTCTTCATATGCTTAGTGAAACTATCATCTTGTTTGAATAGGTGTGGGTAGATGCATCCTTCTCCCCACACATACTCAAATTATCATCCTTTGAGAAAATCTACCCTTTAGATAAATCATCCAACATCTTAGGGTTTATTTGTTCAAAATCCAAATCAAAATAAAAAACAATCAAGGACAAATCCCAAATCCAAAATCAAATCAAAATCAAAATCTGAAACATATCTGAAAGTCCTAAAAGCCTAGCATTCCCATCAAGATTTATCAAAATATCATAACATCCACATCATCCATCCCTCACATCATCATCATATCACCTTTTGATCCTTAAGATACCTTAAAATTTTTCTACTTTATCGCATAAAACAAAGATCAATCCAAAGAACCAAGAGATTCATCTCTCCTATTCTCAAAAATGGATCCTCATTTTATGGTTCTAACTAGATCTCAATACAAGAAGAGCATGGAAGCCAACAAAGAAACACCTGCTTCAAGTGATCTTAGCCAAATAAATGTTGAAATGAATCCCGCCGAATCAAGCAATCCTTTGACCATCTCATCATCGCAAAATCTGCAAGAGGAAAACCAAGGAGAGGATATTACCTTTGGGATGTCTCATGACGAAATGATTGAAATGCTTCAAAATCTAGAAAACCATAAAATCATCAACATCATGATGAGGCTTAACCCTTCATTATACATGGTTGAACTAGCAAAACAAGGGGCCAAATTACCTTTAGATTACAACGTGAGTACCATAGTGGAGACATCTTTTCCTCCAATATCATCCACCATTCCCATCTCATCTACACCCCCATCCCAAAACATTACGTAAAACATTCCTCAAATCACATCTTTTGCTCCAACCCAACCCAATGTTAATAAGGGAAATACATTTTCTAATGCTATCAAAACACAACCCCTTGTTAATTATCAAAAGTTGGATGTAAATACCACCTTGGAACAAAACATACTCAGAAACCCATTACATAAGAATGTTCCTCTCATTTTCCATCATGATCCATCACCATAATTTTTTTGCACAATGCCTCAAACTTCTCTCCTTAGAAATTCGCAAGAGGAAGGAGACATTTTTAGACCAGGGGGCATCTTCGACACCACAAAATTCTTGCAAGAACTTGCACCCCTCACATTTACACCTCTTCCACCATTGCCATCATCATCCACACCACTCCTTGGCTTAGGGCTTCCCCCTTTACCAAGTATCGATCAAAACAACATCCCAAATATCAACCAAAGCATTATTTCAAACACTCAAAACTTGTCGTTGACATCGCAACAATAGATGAAAAATGCACAAGTAATCACATCATCAAACACCCCACTAACATCACAAAGCATAGTCTCTCAAGGGACAATCACATCAATAGCACCACTTATCACTCAAACCACCACATCAACAACACCATCCACCAATCAAATCATCAACACAACATCACAGCTCACCACTACCACAAACGCCATTCAAAATCCACCACCACCAACTTCCACCACATCAAGCCAATACAACGCAACGTCGCAAGCTACTTTTCAAAGGGGATTCCAACAAGTGCAAAAACAAAAAGCTATACACCTAGTTGCTCAACAAGCCGCTCAAGTCGTGCAAGCCGCCTTAGTAGCAGAAGCCGTATTACAAGTGCAAAAAGCCTAAGCATTATTGCAACAACAACAAGAAGAAGCAGCTCAAGCCACGCAAGCATTACAAGCACAAAAGGCTGCTCAAGCATAAGCTCTATTACAACAACAAGCAACACAAGCACAAGTAGTGGAAGCATGAGCTCAAGCTCAAGAAAATGCCCAATATCAAGCACATCAAGCACAAGCAAAGGCACACATTCTTGCACAACAACAAGCAGAACAAATGCAAGCATATCATCAACTAATTAAGCAACATCAAGGGTAGCAAGAGGCAGCTGAATTGGTAGCCCAACAACAAGCGTTGTTGGAACAACAACAAGCACAACAACAAGTGTTGTTTGAACAACAAAAAGCACAACAACAAGCGTTGTTGGAACAACAACAACAAGCACAACAACAAGCACAAATATTAGTGCAGCAACAACAAGATCAACAACAGACGTTATTCATACAAAAGCAGGTGGAAGCCTACCTAGCTCGGCAGAACATACAAATACCATTGAACAACACATCAAACAACCCATCCATCCAACCCATAATCGAAACACCCTAAAACACCTTCATCCCAACCCCTGATCCACAAAATGATGTAACGACACAAATCAGGTTGCTCTCGCAATAAGTGCTTGATCTTCAATCAAGGAGAACAACAAAGACACCAAGCAACTTGTGTCCATATCCATTTGATAGGAGCCTAGTAATGAAACCATTCCCCAAGGGATTTGAGATCCCCAAATTTGACAAATATTGAGGGACAAGAAACCCTGAAGATCGCATCAGGGAATTCCAAGTTCATTGCATGGAAGTCACATATGATGATACTTATCTAATGCAACTATTTCCTAGGAGTTTGGTTGGCCTTGCTATGGAATGGTTCTCTCGTCTACCTTCAGGCATTAGAACATTTCGAGAAATTATAGATGCATTCATTAAGAACTATGCATGCAACATTGTAATGGATGTTAGTCTAGAAGAACTCTCAGCTCTGAAACATGGAAAGGGTGAATCTTTCGCTTCATTCCTACAATGATGGTGATCCAAGGCCAATCAGAGCAAATGGACCATGCCAGAAGAGCAACAAGTTTGCACCATCATCGCCAACCTTGACGACCTCTTGGAATTTCATCTCAAGGTTCAAGGAATCACCACATATAATCAGTTGATCCCCAAGGTTCTCAACATCGAAAGAGCCCTTATGACTCAACTCGCAAGATCAACTTCATACCCCAAACAACAAAACAACCACCCACCATCCAATTACAATGATAAACCTCGCACGTGGGCAAGGAACAAAAACATTACTAATGATGGTGTCATTGATGCGAAGGTGGTCATTAGTGCCCCTCACCAAAATACACCTGTACCACAAATCCAAATCCTACACCAAAACAATCATAACACAACACAACAACTGAAAAACTATCCAACAGTCAATAATCTCAATGATCAAAGGGGACCACCCCAATGCAAAATTTATCCCAAACGAAAATACACCACTGTTGGGGAACCACTTGAAGATATAATGAAAAAAATCATAGATGAAAAACTCATCAAGCCTCCTACATTTGAGAATTACCAAGAACCAGATGTGAAACCTCCTTGGTATAACAAGAATCATCTCTGTGAATTCCATAAAATGAAAGGTGATACCATGAATAGTTGTATGAGATTAAAAAAAATCATTCAAGATCTCATCGATAAAAGAATCATAAATGTGGAACAACCAACGAGAAACCAGAATCTTAAGATATATACAAATCCGATGGCAAATCATGGCAACAAAGGGAATAACAATAATAAAGATAAAGGGAAAGGAACCCACTCAAATGTAAATCATGTGTATGAAATAGTCGTCACCTCCCTAGATGAAAATTGCATGGTCACTACTATCAAGGACGCCTATGCCAAAGATTGTGGAGTCACCACAAGAGGCGGCAAACTAACCATCGTAGGATCATCCCAACCAAACAAAGTCCCTGCATCTAGATCAACTCAAGAGAATGCCAACATAAATCTCCATCATGGAGTTGCTAAAAATATCATATGCCCATAAGAAGATCCTTGAGGAAGCGTTGGCTTCATCCATTGTCCCCACAAATCTTGATGCGAAACAATTCCAAGCTATGGTCGTAAATATCATTACGCCAAATCTCCTAACATTCTCTGACTAGGATTTCCCTGCTCAACCATCTCACAACTATGTGCTTCACTTAGAAGTCATAGTACACAAGAGCAAAGTCAAAAGGGTCTTGGTGGATGGAGGTGCGGGTTTGAATATTTGTTCTCTAAACCTCATCAAACAATTGAAAATCCTAGAGGATTCTATTGACAAAGGAAAGGGTATCACAATAAGAGCATATGACGATCAAGAAAGAGTGTCCCAAGGCATGATCAAACTCCCTATTCAAGTAGGGCTAGCTCTCATGGAAACCACTTGTAAGTCTTGAACCTCGACTTGCCATATAACATCCTTCTGGGACAACCATGGATTCATACAATGAAGGCAGTAGCGTCGAATTTTTACCAATGTGTGAAATTTACACATAACAGACAAGAAGTTACCATCCATGGAGATCCTGAACCCTTCTCCTATTGCAAAAATCTTGAAGCAAAGTATTACAAAATCTCCCAAGTACCAAAAAATGATGAGGGCCCATCCACACCATACATTGACCCCGCCACTCTCGCATCCACTTCTGCGACAAAGACACCTGCCACTCCCACCATCCCCACCATCTCTGACATTAAGGTCATCATCCAACATAATGGATGTGGCAACTACAAGCTCCCTAATAATGATTTTGTGGTAGGAGAATTACCACAATCTCCTAGATCATGGGGACAACCACAAATAATGAAGCCTCCACATCCGGAACGTCTCCTAAAAACTATCCCACCTTTACAAGTTGAGGAGATCTTGGATGAGAAGTTATTAAGGTAGATCCATCTCATATGCTATATCAAGATGAAAGACCAGTACCATATTTACCAATGGATGACAGAAGCAAGGGTCTGCAAATGATGCTCGCAATGGGCTACGATAGAAATGAAAGACTAGGAAAAAATGATAATGGGCTCATAATACCTATCATGCCAGAGATGCGACCAATAAAAAATCTTGGCCTTGGATGTACCCCTCTGAGTATAACCATACGTGGCCGAAGTCCTCCAGTTAGAATGGTTAACAATCCTCTTCAACCAACCCCAGCAGAACTATGATTACCAGTGTCTACAGGTAGAGTCATTGATAACTTTACATTTGATATAACTGATGTCTATAGTAGTAGTGATGACAAGGATCACCTAACTAACTTACCTAGGCTATTTGAGGATACCACCCTCTACATGATTAGCACCCTATCTTTTGAATATGACCACCAAAATCATGAGATCCGCTTAGTATATCCCCAACTCATTGACTATGAACAACAAGGACCACCGGTTCTTGATACATTCAAAAATGATGAGGTGCTCTCGGAATTCATGGGACTATGGGATAACATTCCAAATGGGGATCACAAAGCAGGGTTTATAATGGAGTTGAACACACATGCCTATTATTGGGAAACAATTGAATCCTTCAGTCACAAAAGTGAGAAATTAAGAATAATATCCAAGTCCTTGAGTGAAAACCACACTGTGGCACTCTCTGACAAGAAAAAAGTAAAAAGAAAGGACACACCCAATGGTGAAAACCTCTTTGAGGCACCCAAGGATGGGGGATTCAATCTTCCTTTAAGAGCTATTAATAGGAAAAGTTAGCAGTCTTGGTAGAAAAATGCAATCCGGTCAACCTAGGAACAAAGGAGACCCCACATATCACATTCTACGCAAAATCACTACTATTAGAAGAGCAAGAGCTCCTAGCAGAATTCCTAAGGGAAAGACAGATAAACTTCGCATGTAGTTATGCTGACATGCCAGGACTTGATGCAAAGACTATGGTTCACCACTTAGCAGTGTATCTAGAAGAAAAACCTGTTAGACAAAAGCTTTGAAAAATGCACCCCTAGATTGCCCTATTAGTCAAAATGGAGCTAAAAAAGCTATTAGATGCAGGATTCGTCTAACCAATAGATTACCTAGAATGGGTGCCAAATTTGGTACCTATTTCAAAACCCGATGGAAATATCAGAATTTGCACAAACTTCAGGGACTTGAACAAGGCATGTCCAAAAGATGACTTCCCGCTTCCCAACATTGACATGATAGTAGATATGACAGCTGAACATGAATTTTTTTCACTAATGGACAGATTCTCAGGGTACAATCAGATCATGATAGTTAAAGATGACCAACATAAAACAAATTTCACTTGTCCATGAGGGATATACTATTGGAACATGATGCCATTTGCCTTAAAGAATGCAGGAGCAACATATCAAAGGGCCATGACATTGATATTCCACGACATGATTCATAAGACGGTCGAAGACTATGTTGATGACATTCTAGCTAAGTCTAGAAAAATAAAAGATCACATAGCAACCCTAAGTGCCATCTTTGACAGACTGGAGGAGTACAAGGTCAGACCAAACCCAAAGAAGTGCATCTTCGCTATACAATCAGAGAATCTCCTAGGATATATAGTGTCAACGAGGGGTATCGAGGTGGATCCATGAAAAGTAAAAGCAATACTCGAGACGAAGGCACTGAAAACATTAAAGCAACTAAGAGGTCTTCAAGGCATACTACAATCCATTAGAAGATTCATAGCACAATTGGCAGACAAACAAAACCCATGATACTCTCACCTACTCCACAAGGGAGTAGCGTACAAATGGCATACCAAGTGTGAAGAGGAATTTAACAAAATCAAAGAATATCTACTAACACCACCAGTATTAATGCCACCCATCCCAAAGAAACCATTGATCTTATACGTTTCAGCAACAACAGCAAACCTTGGAGCTCTTTTAGCTTAGCATGACGAAAATGGGACAGAAAGGGCTATATATTATATCAGCAGGACAATGGTTGGTCATGAGCTAAACTATTCATTCATTGAGAAAGCATGCCTTGCAGCAGTGTTCGCATCACAAAAATTTAGACATTACATGTTGGCACATAAAATAAAACTCATTGCCAAAATTGACCCTCTCAAGTATCTACTATCAAAGGCAATGCTCACGGGAAGAATGGAAAAATGGGTAATGATATTATCAGAATATGACATCGAATATGTGGAGAGGAAAGCAATTAAAGGCCAAGTCATCATAGACCAACTGGCAGAAGCACCAATCTATTCAGAGAACCCTCTCGTCTCAGAATTTCCAGATGAATCTATTTTCAAACTCAATGTAGCTAACCACTGGAAACTATACCTCGATGGCTCATACACACAGCATGGATTAGGAGCTAGTGTCTTCTTCATCACCCCACAAGGGGATTACATACCAAGGTCCTACAAACTAGCATTTCCCTGCACCAATAACATTGCAGAATACGAGGCTTTGACCATAGGTCTTAGAATAGCAGTGCAATGGAACACTATAGCTTTGAAATTTTACAAAGACTCTCAATTGATCATAAATCAAGTAAACAATGAAAACTAGACCAAGGATGACAATCTCACTCCATAAAATAAATTGGAGACTCTCAAAGAATCCTTCATTGAAATAAAATTTGAGCAAATTCCTAGAAAACCAACAACAGAGCAGCAGACGCCATGGAAACAATTGGATCCTTGCTCGATATCCCCCACAATGTTTCAAAATATGAATTCTTGATTGAGCAGCTTCTCATACCTACATTCGAGGTACCAGAATCAAAATTCGTGTGTGAAATAGTTGGTCCTAGTGATCCTTGGTATCACGACATTTACACATACCTTCGAATAGGAGTCATATGCAACAACATACCATCAAACCTAAAACGAACCTTTGTCAAAAAGGCATCCAGATTTTTCATCCTAGGAGATACCCTATATCGTAGAAGCATAGAAGGAACCCTACTACATTACTTAAATATGGAGGAGGCATTAACCACTCTAACTAAAGTACACAACGGTATCTGTGGTTTAAACTCGAGTGGAATAACCAAAGCTAAGAAAATGCTAAGGATGGGGTATTATTGGCCCACAATGGAATGAGAAGCACATGACCATGCTAGAAAGTGTCTACAATGTCAGCAACATGGGGACCTCATCCATGCTCCAGCTCAAGAGCTTCATCCTATCATCACACCATGGCCCTTTTCACAGTGGGGACTTGATCTCATTGGAAAAATCATGCCCACTTCATCTAACAGCCACAAATTCATCATAACCACAACAAAATACTTTACTAAGTGGGTGGAAGCCATACCCATGACATACATAACTGGGAAGCAGATCTCTAAGTTCATCTTGAACTATCTCATTTGTCGATATGGTGTTCCACAAGCTATTTATCTCAGATAATGGGACACCATTTAAGAATTAGGAGGTTCGTGACTTATGCAAAAAAATTCAAAATCCAACATCGCTTCTCCACCCCATACTATCCCCAAGGCAATGGGCAAGTAGAAGCTACAAACAAAACCATTATGAAAATCCTCAAGAAGATAGTCAATGACGTAGGTCATGACTAGCATTTGTAGCTTAATCCTACCCTCTGGGCCTATCGAACTAGCATCCATACACTCACCGGGGCAACCCCCTTCTCCCTGGTCTACAGATTGGAAGCAGTAAGTACTCCCCATTGAGATCAAGCTCCCATCACTTAGGATATCACTCCAAAACCTCATCACAGATGAAGAGTACTAAGTATCAAGATTGAACGAGTTGGAGCTGTTGGATGAGTGACGTATAGATTCTTTGAATCATTTGCAAGTATATCAGAATAGACTCAAAATGAGCTACAATAAGAAAATCAGAAGAAGCACGTTCCAAGTCAGAGAACTAGTCTTAAAATAAAATCAAAAGAATGTCCCAAACCTAAGCAAGAAAGGAAAATTTGAACCCAATTGGTTGGGACCATTCATCATCACAACAAGTTACAAATTAGGGGCATATTAGTTATCAACACCCGAAGGGGAACCTCTGGAAGAGCCTATGAATAGCTCCCATCTCAAAAAGTTTTATGCCTAAATCTTTCAAGGTATAGCACCAAAAAATCCAAAAAAATTTAGAAAATGTCCTGAAAAAATGGTTACTTCAGTGAAAACCTAGCAAATAGGAATCTTGGTGGTAACAAAAAAATAAAAAAAGCAAAAAATCCAAAAAAATTAGAAAAATGATAAAAAATAGTAAAGAGAAAAAAATCGTCCTCTAGTGAAAACCACTTCGGTGGCACTTTGGACAAGTACCTTGGTGAAAACCTGGCAAATAGGCACCTTGCGTAAATAAGCACTTTCCATCCACCAGGATCTTTACGACTTGTTCTCCATCATCCATCCATTATGCTTCCATCATCCATCGCATTTGGGTCTCCATCCATCACTCATCCACTAGCATTCGCACCATAGCTTGGTCCTATTTTGTATCATGATTCCTCCTAGTACTACTTGACCCACCATCAAGGTTAGTTTGTCCTGCCTTTATCGAAGTAGTCTATTGCATCATGCTGGGGGCATGTTCTCATTGGATCAGATTCGTGTATATTCTTAAAATCCTAACTATCAGAAAATCCAAAAACATCAAAACATTAAAAAATCCAAAAACATTAAAACATATCAAAATCCCAAAAACATGTCAAAAATTCAGTCAAAAAAGCCAAAAACAAAGTTGTTGGTCGAAATACGTCATCTCTGAGCTTAAACATAGGCAAGGTTGATCTTTGATCATCCCCCAAGACACTTAGGTCAGTACTTTAGGAGTCTATCATAATAAAATGACATTTCATCATGTATATATTCATCTGTAAATCGGTCAAGTCATTAGTTGAATTACGTGGTCTCTGTGTCTATAAAGTAGGCAAGGCTCATCTATTGATCAGCTCCCGAGGCCCCTAGGATAGGTCTTTAGGTTAGTCTATTGGTCAAAATTTTAGAAAATCCCAAAACATTGGAAAATCAAAAATCAAAACATTTAAAAATCTCAAAAAATACCAAAAATAGCCTCAAAACATTGCAAAAACTCCAAAAACATCCAAATATTTGAAAAAATCCATCCACCTCATCTCGCTTGCACCCACAATAACACCATCCATAATAAACGGATCATCAACGTCAACCTTTGGTGAAACAGTTAGAAACAAGTCTAGCAGGTTAAAAGTAAAACTCCAAACATCAAGTCCCAGGTTTAAGTTAGTACGTAAGCAAGTTGGTTTATTCTTTTTGTCGATAACCCATCATCCAATCAGTCCCATATCAATCATTTGATAACATCATGTCCTAGGATATATCCTTCCTACAAGGGGCATATTTTATTAGAAAGATCACTTTGGATAAATGAAATGACGTGTCGCCATCCACTAACTTGTCCTAGGATGCACATCCTTCCTACAATGGGCATTATCTTTTGGCAATAGTTTCAGTTCCTATCCTTGAAAACACATTCCCTTTTGGTTAGCGGTATTGAAGAACATCAACTTGTTTGTGTACTTTATCTTTGTCTTTTAACTTATCTTATTTTCGCTCATTCCAAGGACCTCTCGATGATATCTGAACGAAGGATTTAGAGAAATAGGAATGGGGCAACAATCATTATCTTTTGTCTACTGTGCTTGTTGGATGTTCTTGTAATATAACCTTGGCGAATAATTACTTTGTTAGGTATGTATGGAGGAAGTTGTGGACAACTTATTGACTATTGCATGGATAGGTTTACCATTCCATGTTTTGGTCCGAGGTGTTTGGAACTTCTAAAGTGCATCCTAGCAAGGTTTCTATATGTCAGGTGTGAACAAGGATACTCCTATTTGATTGTCAAGTCAAAGCCCATCACACTAGGTACTATGCCATCCTAGTTTTCTACACCTTGATGCATCGTACCACATGTGTTATCAAACATAAGGAAATCGACCCTTTGAAAGCCCCAATTCCTCAACAAGTAATCATCATCATCATCATCATCATTTGCATTTGCATTATCTTGTGTCTTGTTGAAATGACTTCTTCTTTCCTTGCTAACCGTCATAACAAGGTATTATGGTAGTTGATCATCTTCATGAGATCATCATCATCGATTCTGCATCCACAAACCATTACCATATTGCATAAACATATCATATAGGAAATACATGCATTGCATTTCAATCATCATATAAATAGGTTATCATAGGCATTCTTCATAGACAGGTCATCCATTTCATCACATTTCATCCATTACATTGCATCGCATTGCATTTTATGAACCATTGCATAAACATTCATTTGCATTTCATAACCATTTCACCATTATCACATATCGCATAATCATAAACAATAGGTACATAAAGCATTATAAATAATTCATTGTGCACACATACTAGCATAACATCATAAAGTCATCTCATGCATTAAGTCCATTTTGCATAAAACATTATCATATCATTGCATATAGTACATCATAGTAAATGCATCACATACATTACAAGTTTTGGATAATGACATTTGTTATTCTAAGCATCTTAAAAAACCATCTCATTTACGTTCCATAAAATCATCTCATTTGCATCATATCACGACCATCAAATTACATCATTACACCATCTCATAAATAGCATCATAAATCATTCATTCCACATAAGCATAAATAGTCCATCACATGCAAAGTGTATATGCATCGATAATTATTTATAAACAGAAGTCACATATCATTTCGCATGTACACCATAGATCATATCACTTTGCATATTACATTCCATACCACGTATCACATCACCATTTGCATTAATATAAAATAGATCATCATATCAACATCAGTATTGCACATCACATTTTGCATATCATAGGTTAAACATAATATAGATCTATTAGTCATAATCATAATGCATACATCATCCGAAATAAATGCATCCATAAAAGCGTCATTGCACAACATATAGAAATAAACCATCCATGCATAAATAAAAGAGTACACATTGCATCGCATCAAAATCATCATCGACTCATATATATATATATCATCAATAACGCAACTGTCATAGTACAATAATAAATCAGATCACTGTACATATATGTCAATTAGTACAAAACACCCATCGGGCTATAAAAAATGAGCCCATGGGGCACAAAAAGTATCGTACATCTCGGTCAAGCTCTGTCCCTATGGATGTTGCCCTCACCCCTATCACCATGACCCTCTATTGGTATGTGGCTGGCCCGCTCTGAGTACTCTATGACCCGCTCTGCTCTAGGTACGACCTCATGATAATACCTCTGATATTACTCGGCCTCTTGGACGACACCCCTATAAGATTGAACTGACACTATACCCTGGGAGGAGGAGGCTGTCATACTCTCTATCTACTATCTCTTGCCTAGCTTAGTGGCGGCCTATAGCTCTGTAGCCTATCTCTGCTGTATGGTTTGATCCCTCTTGGCCTTTAGCTACTTTCTCTCAGCCCTCGCCTGATCTCTCTTAGCTGTCACAGCCTAGAACTGAGCCTGAAACTGTGTAATCAAAGTATCCCATGCATCTTCCTGTCTTACTGGCTATACCTGCAGCTGTATCGGATGAGGATCCTCGCCACGTGGTGGTGGGACTGGTGGCACTTGTTGTTGGTCCTGCATGTGCATAGCTCCTTGATCTGTCTCAACTAGAGGTACAAATGGCAGGTCCTGTCAAATGTCACCTCTCCATCCTCATCCTCCTCCTTTTCCTCCGACTCTCCATGGATCCAGAACTACACCTGGAATCGTCAACCGAAGTGGAGGCTGGAACCAATCCCTATAGGCCTGAGTCGTGCCAGGATCTACAAGCCCCTAATCATAAGCCCATGGTTGGGCTACTAGCTACTTGAAGCTATCCACCACCTCCGAAGCAAGAATATACCATCCCCATGACACCTATGTCATAGAGCGGGTGAAGACGGCTAAATAATCATCATCTGGGTGATTCTGAGGCTCCTTGAACTGACACTGCATGCACCCGGGTAGGTACCTCTCAATCATAGTATGCTCGTGCCCCTAGATAAAATGGTCCTGGAAGTAGTAGAACATTTGATCAACATCGACAGCCCATTCGGGTTGACCAAGGTAGGGTCACAAGGTAAAAACTTGCATCTCATCAAGAACTCTCCTCCAGTAAGAGATCTCGTGATCGTCGGTGTGTGTGAAGGACACACCACCTTTGTATTGCCACATGAGGGGATTGTCTAGCAACATCAAAATTGAAACAACACATGACCATAGCACAACAATGTACTCCCATGTCCAGACGTGAAAAAGAGTCACCCCTACTCCAAGTGCTCTGCCATCCATGTAGACATACTCATGGAGGTCTCTGTATAATGAAGCTAGAAGTACAGGCCCCCAAGCAAAATGAACCGACTTGTCTCGAACCATCCGCTCCCAACAGTATCCCCAGTCGAGACTGAAATATTGCCCTCGTCTGTCAGGGGAAATGAGACCTAAAATGATGGCTACAATCACCTAGCGATAGGGAGGTTCTAGGATCCTATGCCGCTCAAGCTCTATCTACCCCTCGCAAAATACAATCTCGTCTATGGCGAGGACTATGAAGCAAGCCTCGCGCCCCTCGTCCATGTCAAAAATTGCTTAACGACCATGAATCGACAATCATAAAATGTGCCAAATTTCCATTAAGGTGATAGTGGCCTCGCTAGTGGGAAGATGAAATGAAGAAGTCTCACTGTGCTATCTCTCAGCTAGCGCTAACAACATCCCCAAGTGAGTGTGCATGGGCATCACATAGACAATGTACCAGAACCCTGCAATTCAGAGTCGATCCTGGTCCCTGTCGCTCAAGTCCCACAAGTAACCGGCTAGGTCTCGTGACCTGTGCTCTCCGGAGAAGAGCTCCCTCGCCGCTTCTTGCACCAAGGAAGGTCACCATGTTAATTTTTTTGAAAAATTCTTTGTCGCGCGTTCAAAAAACTTCTCCAGCTATGCAACCCGTGAAGGTGTCGCAATTTGATTTCTAATCAAACTCCAACGCTAGGTCCTAAAAGAAAAAAATCGCACCACCGCGGTGCACTTTTTCATCCAGCTGTGCACTTTGGGAAAAATTAACGCCGCTACGTTGCACTTTGCAAATCCCCTTGCTGACCCCAAGCTCAGTGTCAGAGTTTTTAAACTCTAAACTACACCGCCATGGCGCTATTTAACACCGCACAACATAGTTTGACATCTAAGTGGCGCTATATAGCGTCGCTGTAGAAGGACTGACCTTTAAAGACATTAATTGAAGCAATAAATGAAAAATAAAGCTCAGGTGAGGGTCACTTATCGGTGCCCCGATGCGAAGTGGCCGCTAGTACGTCCAAACTCAATCAAAAATGTGCAGGGGAAACTATCGTTGCACCATATCCCCAGGAGTTTTGAGCTCAAATCTCGAGGTTGCTATTGGAAGTGTTTGAAAATGACTTGAAAGAGACCCCTCGGGCCCCTTTTAAGCCTAAAAATTAGGGTTTTTTCACCTTGATTGGTTGTCCTGCTAGGGTTTTGGATACCCAAACCTGTTTTTGTCACGTTGATGCTTGTTTTTCATCATTTCATTGCATTTAGACACATTTTTTGTCTCCTGGAGCCCTTTTGAACCTATCGGGTACTTTGTCCTCTTTTTTTGCGTGATCACCCAAAAATTGAAATTTTCGTCCAATCTCTCGAGGGGGCATTATAATGGCATGTTTTCTCTCGCTAGACAGTAGTGTGGCAATTTTTTTAAATATAAAATTTTTTGGGTTCGATTAAGATCGTTTATTCTTTGAACCAACGCAACAAGTGCATTGCTTCAAAGAGGGGCAAAATGTAGACACATAAAATATACTGATTGACATTTTGCACTTGATCCCAACTACTAACATTGTTTCTTCCAGAATCATCCCTTTGTCTAACCATTTAGTCAAATCTCCTTATCTGATTAAATTCATCAATTTCCTTCTCTTAATTAAATAAATCATTTTATCTAATTAAGTCACCTCTTTTGTTAATTAAATCAATCCATCTGATCTAATTATCCCTATTTAATTAAATAATTAATTTTATTTGATTAAATCTCTAAAGTCTATCCATTAAATTAAATAAATTAAAACCTTATTTGATTTAATCTAACACCATCTCTTTTAATTAAATAAAATTAATTTAATCTCTTATCATGTCCTATCCTCTAGATTTTGCAAGTTGCACATGAAAATAGATTTAATTCATTTATTAAATCTCTATTTTCCTCACAAGGCATCTTTTGGAATATTCTCCAAATTTGAATTCAAAAATTCCAAGTCAACATGTACATCCAACAATGCAATAACTTCATCTTACATGTCCTTTGTCTTGAGCCAAGTGGAATTTATTGCAATATCCCTTCCCTCTTGCAATTCATTCAACAAATTTGAAATTCAAAAATATGCATTTATTGGCACAATTCTCAAATCTTGCACATCCCTCATCCATTCATAGATTGACAAGTGGCATCTTGCCATTAGATGAATGTTAGTCCAACATTGCTCAAATTTGGACATTCATCCATCTTGGAATTCTATAAATAAAGTGCTCATATCCTCATTTGATCATCCACAAATTATGCAAAGTTATTATGCTAAAATATTTAGCCATTTTCATCCATCATCATTGAGTTCTTAGCTAGGTTTTTGTAGATTTTGGCTTGGAGCTCTCATCCTTCACCATCAAAGTGGATCAATCATCATCAATATATCAAGATTGCATCTTAGGAATTGGGAAAGGACCAATTTTCACATCAAATTGGCACCAATTCCCCCATGGGATCATGTGTTTGCTATTCTAATTAGGATTGAATCTATATTTCTTTGTTTCATTGTGTTCTTTGTTGTTTTCATTTCTAATTTGAGTTTTGTATTTGGATTTCATGGGGAATCCTTGTTTTAGCTTGCAATTTCTTATTTAACTTGTTTATTCTTGTTGTTTTGCAGGTAGTAGGATTGGGGTTCGCACAAAGGGTATATGGTTCAGGGTTGAGACTATATAAGGTATAGGGTTAAGGGTATAGGGTTTAAATGGTTGACGATATGTAGTTTAGGGTTAATATTTTAGTGTATAGGCTTTAGATCCCATGGTTGAGGGATAGTGTTCAAGTTTGAGTATATAGGGTATAGGGTTTAGGTTGAGGATATTGGGTATAGGGTCAATGGTATTGGGTTTTAGGTTGAGGATATAAGGTATAGGGTTTATGGTTGAGTATATAGGGTATAAGGTTCAAGTAATAGAGTTGAGGGTATAGGTTTTAGGATTTAGGTTTGAGGGTATAGGGTTTAGTATTTAGGGTTCATGAAATTGGGTATAAGGTATAGGGATATAGGGTTTACAATTGAGGGTATAAGGTATAGGGCTTAGAGTTGAGGGTGTATGGTTTAGGGTTTAAGGTTTAGTGTTCAAGGTTGAGGGTATAGGTTTGAGTGTATAGGTTATGAGGTTTAAGGTTGTGGATATTGGGAATAGGGTCAAGGGTATTGGGTTTACAATTGAGGGTGTAAGGGATAAGGTTTAGGGTTGAGGGTATAAGGTTTAGGATTTAGGGTTGAGGGTATTGGGTATAAGTTATAGGGTGTTGGGTTTATTTTTTAGGGTATAAGGTATAAGGTATAAGGTTTAGGGTTGAGGGTGTAGGTTTTAGGGTTGATGGTGTAAGGTGATTTAGGGGTGTAAGGTTGATGGTATATGGTGTAGGGGATAGGGTTTAGGGTTGAAATTATTGGGTATATAGGGTCGAGGGTATAGAGTTTACGATTGAGGATATAAGTTATAGGGTTCAAGGTTGAGGGTATAAGGTTTAGGGTGTAGGGTTGAAGGTATAAGGTATATGGTTTATGGTTGAGGGTATAGGGTATATAGGGTTCAAGGTTAAGGATATTGGGTATAGGGTTAAGGGTATATGGTTTTGGGTTGAGAGTATAAGTTAAAGGGTTGAGGGTATAGGTTTTAGGGTTGAGTGTATGGATTTTAAGGTTGAGGCTTTAGTGTATACAATTTAGGGCCTAGCATTGAGGGATAATGTTCAGGGTTGATGGTATAGGCTTTAGTGTATAAGTTATAAGGTTTAGGGTTTAAGATATTGGGTATAGTGTTGAAGGTATTGGGCTTATGGTTGAGGGTATAAGTTATAGTGTTTAGGGTTGTTGGTATAGGTTTTAGGATTTAGGGTTGAGGGTAGTGGGTATAAGGTATTGGTTATCTATGTTTTATGGTTGGGGGTATAAGGTATAGGATTTAGGGTTGAGGGTATAGGGTTTATCTTTAAGGGTACTAGGTGGGTAGGGTCAAGGGTATAGGGTTTACGATTGATGACATAAGGTATAGGGTAAAGGGTATAGGGTTTACAGTGGAGGATATAGGGTTGAGGGTATAAGGTATATGTTATAGGGTTTAGGGTATAGGTTTGAGGGTATAGCGTTTGGGGTTAATGGTATTGGTTATAGGGTTTAGGGTTGAGGGTATAAGGTATCGGGTTGAGGGTATATGGTTTAGGGTTGAGGGTATGGATTTTAGGGTCGAGGGTTTAGCATATAGGCATTAGGGCCTAGGGTTGACAAATATTGTTCAAGGTTGAGGGTATAGGGTTTAGTATTGAGAATATTGTGTATAAGGTCAAGGGTATATAATATAGGGTTGAGGGTGTAGCATTAAGGATTTAGGTTGTTAGGATTATAGTTATATGTTTCCATACAAGTCATAACACACTTGTTCTTTTGAGAAGTTAAAAACTCATTATTTATACAAGTTAAATCATGCTTGTTCTTTAACAAGAACATGTTTTAGGAAATACAAAAAAAATGGTAAAAACACATTTGACTCATGATTCAAGCCCACATGCTCTATTATTCTCCATTTTTTGCATATTATATGACAAAGAAACACTTTAGTTATGAGTTTTCCATACTCCATGAAGTTAGAAAGTAAGCTTTTGGATTCAACCATGTCTATTTTTTATCAACGTTTTAGATCGCACTCAATGATCCATCATTGGGAAGAGGAAAACTTTTTCATTGTGTTGACAAAAGGACAAGTATATTTTACATATTCCACTACACCTTTTTTTGTTGACAATGTAGGAGGAAATACTTGAGTTTTCACATCAAATTTGATTATATGAGCCAATATTTTTGTGTTTCTAGTGTTGGAATTATAATTATTATTTTTTGTTTAATTTCATATTATAGATTTATTCTTTTCATAGTTTTTACTAATTCTCTTAGATCTATTTAAATTGAATATTGAAAACAAAGGAACTTGGTGAAAAGCTCAATTTTTTTAGGAGTTTGAAGCAAAAATGGACTAGACATAGTTGTGTAGTTTTTCAAATTGAATCTTAAATTTTAAGGTACGTTCTATATATTTGTGCATGCCACCTTGTCCAAGTTTCCTAGTTCTCAAAAAACTATATACAAAGGATTACACATTTGTTGAAATAATATATTTTGTATATTGACAAATATAGTTGGGAAATAAAAAATGTCTTTCTACCTTAGCATTCACATAATTGTATTAAATTTGTGCTATCATTATTTGATTCCTCTAAAATAAATAGAAAGTATAACATTAGTGTTGAATATATATGTAATTCATTATCACATGTGTATAGGGAATATTCACACTTAATTTTTAGAGGCATCTAAGTTATGTATACAGGCCTCTCTTCATAGTGTTAGAGTATAAGGGTATTTTTAGTGTGAATAAATGTCTTGTACCTAGCTAATTCACTCACTAGGTAGTTAGGGGACATATTCACATGTTCAATTTACTTAGCATAAAAGATTCTTTCTATAAGTCTTAGTTGACTTTTCTAGAACTTATCTTATCTAGCTATATTGCTTGATTCATAGGTAGTTAGTTGTCTCATGTCATAGGATTATGAAACTTGTCATGATCTTGTCTAATCCTATCTCTCAACCTTTCCTTTATATAATCTATTGAGAATTCAGTGAAAACACAAAAATTACCAATAAAATTGAAAATATGCCTTGGATTTCCAAGTTAGTATTAACCCATTGAACTTGACCAAATTAATTGATTCTTTTCATAGCCAACAAACATCTTTCCATCAATTCATTTCAACCATCCCCCATTCCCCTTCAAAAATAAATTAATAAATACAAAGAAGAAAGAAAACAATCTACAAAACTTTCATTACCTCTCCCCCCAACCATTCTAATTCCCTCTTTAAAATAAAAAATAACTCCCAACTCTTTAATTTCCCTCAATATAATATCCAATAAAAATATAATTCAATAAAAACACATTTCCCTCCATAAATGAACATGAAAATCATATTACACTCAAACATTAAAACCCCTTGACAAAATCAAAACCAATAATAAACATTTAACATTTGGATTTTATCTCCAAATTCTTAAGGAACCTAGACTACCCACCTAAAAAATCTCAGTAGAAACATTATTGCATTTTAAAAATTATAGCATAAACAATAAATATAAACATTAAAATTTCTAACATTAGATAATTATAAGATTTATCATAATAAGTAAAATAATTATTTTTGTGGAAATTGAACATATAACCATAATATTTCATAATTCAGTTAGTTTATTAAATGAATATATTATTCATTTATAAGAAATAAATATCTGAGCATTCATATAGGACATTTATATCGATAATCCAAAATAATAATATTCCTAAACCAAAATCTCAACATCAATCATGTCCAAAACACCTAACTATAAATATAAAGTAAAATCAAAATCTCTAGAATAATACTTGTTATGCCTCACACAAACTAATAGTTAGAATTAGGATTAGGTTAGGTTATGATATTAGGGTTTAAGGTTTAGGATTAGGCTTAGATGTAAGGTTAGTTTTTATGGTTAGGGTTAGGGTTAGGGATAAGTTGAGGGTTACGAGTAGGGTTAGGTTGTTCGTTTGGTTTGGGGTTAGGATTGGGGTTAGAATTATTGGGGTTTAGGAAAATCTCTAAATTTTATTTTAAGTCATAATTGGTTGGTTTCCAATAATGAAGAATTATAGTTGGTTCTTCTCTCTTCTCCATTACAACCAACTATGACTTAATCTTAAATTTAGAGCTTACTCTAAAACCTAACATCTTAAACCTAACGTTAACCATAACACTAAAATTAACCCTAACCCAAAGCCTAATATAACTTGTACCATAATCATAACCTCATCCTTAAACCTAACTCTAACCCTAACCCTAATCCTAGCCCTAACTATAACCATTATCATAATCCTAACCCCAACCATTTTTGTAACCCTACCTAAAGAATTTTTCCCAATCATAACCCTAACTAAAATTATAGCCTAATCTTCACCCTTATAATAACCCTATTGAACCCTATAGCTAACGTTAATTAAACCCTAACCATTATCATAATTGAAACCTAATATTAATTGAATCATACATATAATGAAACTATAACCCTAGTTGAAACCTAATTATAAAACCTAATTGAATCATAACTATAATTAAATCCTAACAATAATATTTACCCTTATATTAATATATCCTCATACCCAACCCTAATTGAACTATAACTATAATTAAATCCTCACCCTAATTAAACACTAACTCTAAATAAACCCTAACCCTAAGCTTAACCTTAACCCTAATAGAACCCTAACCCAAACCAAATTTATAGTTGAACTCTAACCCAATCTAAATCATAGTGTAGCCCTAGAACCCAAATTATACCCTAATCCTAACCCTTATAATAAACTTAATTGAATGTTATACATAATCTTAATTGAACCCTAATCGTAATTGTAATTGAACTCTAACCCTAATTGGATCCTAGCCATACTAACTTGCAACCCTAAAACCTGATTGAATCATAACCCTAACCATAACCTTTTACAATAATCCTAATTGAACCCTAACCTTAGTTGAACCATAACCAAAATGTACCCTAACCCCAACCCTTATAGTAGCCCTAATTGAATCCTATTGGTAACCTTAATTAGACCCTAACCATAATCATAAATGAACCCTAATCCTAATTGAATCTTAAATTTAATAAAGCTATAAATGAGATTAAATCCTAACCCTAAGCCCTAATTGAATCATAACTATAATTGAATCCTAATCCTAACTCTTACCCTAATTGAGTTGTAACCCTAATCATAACCCTAAGTGAATTTTAATTCTAATTAAACTCTAAACCCAACCCTAATCTAACCCTAACCCTAAAATTAATTGAATCGTAACTGTAATTGAACCATAACCCTAGGTGGACCATAACCCCAAACCTAAACCTCAAGCTTAACCTTAATCCTAATTGAAATCTAACCCTAACTCTAAGCCTTATAGTAACCCTAATTGAATGCTATACCTAATCTTGATTGAACCCTAATAGTAATTAGAATTGAACTCTAACCCTAATTGAATCGTAACTATATTAAATTGTAACTCTAATTAAAAAATAACCCTAATTGGACCATAACCACAACCCTAAAACCTTATTGAATCATAACTATAATTAAACCCTAACCTTAATTGAATCATAATCATAATTAAATTGTAACCCTAATTGAGCCATAATCCTAATTGGACAACAACCCTAACTTTGTACCCTAATTGAATTGTAACTCTAATTGAACCCTAAACCTCATCCTAATACAAACCCACATCCTAGTTGAACTATAACATTAATGAAATCATAAGCTTAACCCTAACCCTAACCATAATTAAACCCTAACTCTAACTCTAACCCTTATTAAACACTAACCCTAACCTTAATCATAACCCTAATTGAACCCTAATAACAACCTTTATCATAACCATAGTTTAAACCCTAATCCTAATTTAAGATAATCTTTTTTTTAATAAATAACTACATTTTAAAAAGAAAAAAAAATTATATTTTATCTTTTTTTAAAATGAGTAAATTAATATATGTTTCTAAATTGATATGAAATAAATATTGAAGATAATTTTACTTTGAAAAGTTTAAAATATTTTTAAAAGAAAAAAAAATTATATTTTATATTTTAAAAATATTTTAAATTAAATATTAAAATTATATTTTATATTTCTACAATAATATTATAAAGTTTCAAGATATTCTTATTTTTAAAAGTTCAAAACATTCTAAACCAAGAAAAACATTTATATTATATATTTTACAAATATTTTGAATTAAATATTAAATTTATATTGTATGTTTCAAAAATAATATTAAAAAATTTCAAAATATATTTTTAAATTAAAAAGAAAATTAAAACATAAAACTAATATTAAAAATAAATAAATTATATTTAATATTTTACAAATACTTTAAATTAAATATTAAATTAATAATAACATTTCAAAATTAATTTTACAAATTATTCAAGACAATTTTATTTTTAAAAGTAAATCATTTACTATACTCAGGTTTCAAAGGGATTTATCTACATGCTACATTTTTTGTAATTTACATGAATTTTGAAAATCTTGATCAACTAAAGGTAATTATTACTTTAAATAAAAATTTATCCATTCTATCCTTTAAACCTATTTATTTATTTCTAAAGTCTTATTTTATTTTTTAAAATAAAATAATTTAATATTAAATCCAATATAAATTTCTAAATTCATATGAAATAAATATTAAAGATAGTTTTTTTTAGAAATTAGAAATATTTTGAAAATAATAAATCATTTATAATTTATATTTTAAAAATACTCTAAATTAAATATTAAATTTATATTTTATGTTTTTAAATAATATTAAAAAATATTCAAGACAATTTTCCTTTTAGAAGTTTAAAGCATTCTAAACAAAAAAAAATCATTTACATTGTATATTTTACAAATATTTTAAATTAATTAAATATTAAATTTGTATTCTATGTTTATAAATTAATATTAAAAACCATGCAAGATAATCTCGTTTTTAAAAGTTCAATAAATCTTAAAATAGAAAAGTCATATTTTTAAAAGAAAAAAACCATTTACAATTATGAAGACTATCTTTGTATGATAAACTTTGAAAAATAAAAGTAACTCTTACATCTAAACAAACCTCTTCAATACTCCCAGAAATTCACAGACATGCAGCCAAAAAATCAATTGCACCGAACATAATTTTTTTTATATAAAATATAAACCATTTGGACCGTTTTCCTTCTTTCCTAGTGATGCCCACTAAATAATTGTATATAATAATTGACTAAATAAATTAGAAAAATTACATCTAATAAATAGATTCCTAGGAAGAAACTAATAAACTAAATCACTCCACGCCCTTACTCTTTCTTAGGCTCTTCATAACTAGCAGTTGCTCAATATTCAATGAGCAAGAATAGCCGATAGGCACAGGCTGATTTTATTTTTCCGTAAAGTTTTCCTCGCCAGCGTTAGCGTCAGACTGGAGTAGATCCCGGTGGGGTTCCCCCGCGTTTAATAGCCTATCAACTAAATATTATGACGTCATGTTAGTCAACTGGTTGATATGGAACGAGCGTCAGACTGGAGTAGATCTTGGTGGGGTTCTCCCACGTTTAATAGCCTATCAACTAAATATGATGTCATGTTAGTCAACTGGTTGATATGGAATGAGGCCAGAGAAAAGAGCTGGGATCAAGCGCAGTTGGGTTGAGAGCCCCTTGATAATGTGAGTAAAAGCTTGAAAGCCTTCATTAACAAAAATTCTAATAACACAGATTCAAGTTCCAGTGGACTGAAAACCCTTAATATTATTGGATTGATTATTGGAGTATGAGCTTGACCTATTTAAAGAGAAAAAGAAAATATTACATGTCCTAAAATAGAAACCATAGACACTGATAAATATAAACAAACAATAAAATTGGCTGTAATTCAGTTTTAACATGCAAAAATATATGCAAAATTGAATTATGAAGCAACAGATCTATAGATAGAATTATAGGAAAATTGGTGAAATAACTGTGCCCTGTGGATTCATTTGAGACTCAGAAGCTTAAAATTGAATATATTCAGGTGACCATCAACCTTAACAATCAGTAAACAACACTTACCACACCCACATTCATACCCATGGTCCACAGAACATTCGGAGCAAATATTGCCTAAGATAGTGTCTTTGTTGTTCTGAGATCCTTTAAAACTAAACTCTGTAGATTTTCCTAGGCTCCATCTATGCAATACAGGTTCTAAAAGGAAATATCTGATGGTGTAATATCCCAAACTAAATTATCAAGCAGAAGTTTTCATTTTCATGATTTCCATGTGAACAGACATTTCGTCAAACACTTATCCTGCTGCTGTTCTGAGTGTGCATACAGATTATTTCCACGAGAGAGATAATGTGTTGTGAGCAATTTATAGAATATGCATTTCTCACAATGTAACATTCATAACAAAATAAGTTTTTAAATGATTCATTACATCGATTATAATTTATTTTATATATTTTTTCAGCTGGTACAAAATTACACTCAGAAAGTGTTCAATTAATATTAATACAGTGAATTAATATAAAAAGATTCTGACCTTTTTAAATGATAACAATTTTCCTTAACCAGCTCTAAAATCCATTAGGAATTCAAACACCCGCAGCCCATTCACGCTCCCACATTTCTTTGATGCATTCGGTCAAGAGTTAATGCGTTCATATCTGTATGATTCCGCATTTGCACATATGTCTACCAGGCATTTAAATGTTGTTTCTAAGCTCCCACTTTGGTACAATCAGGGAAGCTGATGGCAAAGGATTTGGAATTTAGCTTTACATCTACATATTACATTTGTTTGAAAGTTTCCAAAGCCTTTTTATCTATTCCATTTTTGTGCAGATCTGCTTTACACATTCCCATTTTATCGTGGGCAGAGGAGCGACAATCATGGTAAATCAGGAGACGAAATCTTTTTGAGGCATTCTGTATTAGCAATTCGCCACGGCTTCGCCGTCACTTTCGTCACCGCCAGCCAAAATGTTTCCCCTACGCAAACTGCACACGTGCAGCGCCTGGCTGCATCGGGCCTGGGCATTCATGTCGTAAAGCTCCAGATCGAATCGCAGGAACCTGCAAAAGAAGGCAAAGAAGACCCATTTTTCGCTCAATGGGATGCCATGAAAGCCTCAATGCCCGCCTTCGAGAGCCTCCTCAGTTCAGATCTGCTGCAACAGATCCTCCCGTTTCCACTATCATAACAGATGCCGTACTAATTTCTGTATAAAATATTTTAGTTTTGTTATAAATCGCAATCAACTTGTTTTCTGATTTTTCTCACATAATCACGGAAAACTTGTTCCCGCCGATATTCGTGAAGTTCCCGCCGGCGTCAGACTGGGGGAAATGCCGGTGGAGTTCCCCACGTAGAATAGCCTATCGGCTAATTAATTGAATGAGAACTATACTTTGTACCCCATGTTAACGCGAAAAAACTCGAAAGCTACGGGGAAAAGGAAAGGGTTTTAAAAAAGTATTGGCAACGAAAAGAATAATAATAAAAGCGGGCACGCGTGCCGTGCCCGTTATGTCGACATGACGGAAGAAAAGATGTGAGCATTGCCTGCATTGTCTTTTCTGTCATTTGCAATCCAGGAGCAGATATGAAATTTAGGGTTGAATCCTCCGTTTCCTTTATATCGTTAGTAACCCATTCCTCTTCGCACCCAGCTCTAATATGGAAGAATTCAAGCCTCCCACAGCTAAACTTGCCTTCCAAAGTGGTAAGTTTTATCATGTATTTCTGAGTTTCAGGGGGCCAGATGTGAGAAAGACTCTGGTGGATCATCTCTTTGAAGCTCTCTCCGCAGCAGGACTGAATGTCTTCTTAGACAGCCACAAATTAGAAAAAGGGGAAATAGTTGGGTTGACCTTGGAAAAAGCAATTGAGAGCAGTGCCATTCTCATTCCTATATTTTCCAAAGGCTATGCAGACTCAGTTTGGTGTCTTAAGGAGGCCGCTACAATGTTGGCCACAAGTGGCTTGATTATTCCTCTATTTTATCATGTGGATCCAACTCATGTTAGATATCCTTTGAATGACTCAAGTCCGTATAAGCAATCATTTATCAAACATTATGGTCATGCAGATCAACACCCAAGAGAAGAGACTGCGTGCCCTTCAAGTCGATACCAAAGAGAAGAGATTGACGGGTGGAAGGATGCCCTTGGAGAGATCTGTTCTCGCTCAGGGTGGTCCATGGATATAACTGGAGGGTAAGTGACGAGCTCGCTTTCTGCTTGCTTTTCCATATTTTTCGTTTTCATTTAATGGCTGTGGCTGAATGTTTAAACGGTGACATGCATATCTCAATTCAAAAATAATTATCTAAGCATTGGGTTTGAGGGAAGCGGCTTTGGGCTTTTGGTTTTATTTTGAGTCGGAAAAATATAGTTATTGAAACAGTATAGGAGTTTAGTATTAAATATCTAAATTTTAGATTGGGAAGGGTTGAAAGTTTGGGGTGATGTAGGAAAAAAATAAATAGTGTCAATAGTTTTTTTAATATTTTCTTATAATTTTAATTTTTCTAAAAGTTATTATTCTAAATCTTTTCATAACCTCTCTTTTGAAAAGATTATTCTAAGTCTTATTATAATTCAGACTTCTATAGTTCTAAATCCACTTTTCATGAGTTTCAAACTCTACTTCCTTATTCTTCCCTATCTCTTTTCTTTAAATCAATTATACTTATCTAAAAACTTTTTTATTTTTGATTTGTAATTTAAGCCCCAAGATACAAAACCTTTATCATTATTTTTTTGGGCTTAGTTAGTTATCCTAACAACAGAGCTCGCTTCTTAGCCAACCTTCTCATGAAAAGGGTTAGAACAATAAACTTAATTTATGAAAGTTTCACAAGGTACAACCTACGTTCATCTTGCACAATATGAACAAGGTGGTAGAATTTAAATCCATGTACTTGGATGTCTTTAACATTACTTCCTAGATTATATTTTATAGGAGCAACATTTATAGAGGAGAATTAATGAGAACAAAGAGGTAGTGTTTTAAGCTACATAAACTTTTTACAATGCCTAGCTAGGGTTCTTATACAAATTCTATATCTTTTTGTGTTTTACCCTAAGGAAAAATGCACTAGAAAGGGACCATTTGTCATATTGCACATACACTTATTTTTGTGTTATTGGTTATGCTTGAAAATTTATTCCTTTAACCTTATTTCATTACATTTGAACTCATTCCTACAAAAAAATTGTGAAATATTTAGCATAGTGCAACAAAAGAGACAAAGATTTGAAAATTTTAGAGTAAATTGAGGGAAATTAGAAAATATTTGATTTGGGTGATAAAAATGTGGGTATGAGCTTAAATATTTTAGAAGTAGTAGGTTTGGTGATTTTTTCTTAATGGTAATTAGTGGGCTTGGAAGGAAAGATATGGGCATTTAAAGGAACATTGAACTACATTCCATGCTTTGATGCTAACTAAAAAGTCAATAAGGGGACATTTGACATTGGGTTTGGATTTTTGTTAGTGAGTATTAGGGATTTCAGAGAGATTTATGCAAAATTAGGGCTGCAGAGACAAATATTGATAAGATGTCTTGTTGCAAGTGTCTCAAATAATTTAGTGGGCTTACAAATTACATAACCTATATGCATAAGGTATATGTGTAGGAAATTGATGGGTTCACAAAGAGACATTTATTTAAATTGTCTATTTTTCTATGTTGATATGAAATTTACATACTCAAAATATTTTACATAATTAATATAGTCACCTATAAAGTGTTGGTGTAAAAAGGTGTTTCACCTATCTAGTCATTAGTAGGTACTATTTACATGATAAGTTTACTTAGGTCCTACAATGGAATCTTTCTAGATGTTGTTAGTTGCCATTATATCTTATAGATTATCTTTTGAAATTTAGTGCTTATGTCCTAAGCTATTTAATATTGTTGAGGTAGTTGTATCATTGTATAAGATTAAGATGCATGTCAAGATCTTGTCTAATCCAATCTCACATCATTGCCTTTATAAGAAGGGAAACATATATACATTGTCATTTTCAATATAGCAAGATCTTGCATTCATAATCATAACGTGATATTCTTTCCATTTCTCTCTTGTGGAAGTTATTATTGTCTTGCAAGTGATACTAGGGTGTTGGGAGTTCACCATTAACTCCTACATAGTATTAGAGCTTGATTGGCTCCTACATGGTATCAGATCTTTAGTGCTGCAAATTTCTTCCCAAATTTGAGCAACCTATTTCAACTTGAAGATATTATTGGGTACAATTGGGGGTTTTTAAGACCTCATGTTTGAATCTAGGACATTAAGAAAAGTTAGGTTCCTTTCATTTCATCATTTTTTGTTATATTTTGTCAGATCTACAAGGGTTTCTAGTTGGATGAATGTTATAGATCTTGGAGGTAGCTAATTTTTGGAGCACTTTGAACAAAAAAATACCTTGTCATTACATCTTGAAGGCTTGAAAACCTAATAATTGAGTGTCAATTAATCAAATTTGGGAACTTTGTCTTAGGGGCATTAGGTAAATTTTTTGTCTAGTTGTCATTTTCATACAATCATACAGATATGTACCTGACCGTATCATTTAAATCATCCTATGAGGTGTGGTAGGTCTCTAGATTAGGTACATGCAACATATGCTATAGTATATTCCTCTGTGGATTCTCTACATCATCCATCATACTCCTCTTATGTTGATCTGTCAAAGGTATGAAAATTGGTAGTTGGTATGAAATCATTAATGGTTTATTATTTAAAAATAAATTCTAAGTCTCTATTGGTTTGTTCTAGTCTACGATTTGTATAAAATCGCCAATACAAAGTCGTTGGTCACATGGTTTGTAGTCCACGAGGGGAGGGGGGACTAAGCCCCAGGCAATACGACTTATGATACATTATCCCCTTGCCACTCAACCCAACAACACTATTGCTACTAGGTAGGGGGATTTTTTTTAAGACTGCACATGTTGACATGTCACATGGGTGTTCGAGGGCCCAAATTTTTCCCTCTAATACTTAAATTGAGCAATTTTTAAAAAATGTCATTTATAAGTTTCTGCTATGATGTTGAAATTTTGAAAATGAGATATCACCAAAAAGATGGCTTGGTGTACTTTGTAGTGGTGAAGGTTATTTTTCAAAAAAAAAATGTTTGATGCTAGTATTTTTTGTTTGAAGTCAAATCTCCATTGTTTACTTCTGAGCTCATAATTTTTTGCCATGTGATCTCTAATTTTCTCAATTCTTGCTACATTGGAAATGTATTGAGGAGCTCTATCAAGCCATCCATGCACTTTTTTCAAGTTCAAGGCTAGGTATCTTTTGTTGAAATTTATACTTATTCATATTTTGGTTGATGACTTGGACATACTATCATTTCATTTTAGTTATAGAACAATTTTCTATCTCATGTTGCTTCATATAGATTCTAGGGTTGCTCCATATTGAGAGTGTTCTAGAGTTCCTTGGCATCAATACTATTGTTGTTTTGTCATTCAATTTCATATTGTCCCAACAATTGAGATTTTTCAATGTTTCTAGCATCATAATCATCTTGTCCCTTGTTTCTTGGATTAAAGTTCCAGTGTTACTTCACCAATGTACTTCTAGTGTTTCTTTGTAGAAATTTATCTCATTTTGGGGGTGTTGCATGTTCTCTCTTCTTCTGTCTTATGGGGGGTCCTTTTCCTTACATGGGGTTTTTTCCTTCTCAGAGTGAATGAGAAATTCTATCCTCAAATTTGTAAGGGAAACACTTTAATTTAATCTATTCTAAATTCTATAAATAAAAAAAGTTTGCTAATATAAATATTGTACAATCTACTCTTTAGATAACAGTAAAATAGATAAATAAAATTTTCCTCTATTTTTGATATTAGAAGTTAGAGCATGAGACTTTTAATAACCCCTATCTCACCAAAAAATCTTCTCAATTTATAATAACAAACAAAGATAAAAATACTATCCAAAGATTAAAACTGAAAAAAATATAGTATCATATCAAAATTTGAATTGGAAAAATAGAACATAATATAGAGAATAAAAATCATCTAAAGAAGAAATATGTAAGCAATTAAATCTTATTTAGACATTAAAAACTACATTGTAACTATGAACATTGTAGCTACACAAAATAGACATACATTTTTCTTATTAATTTATTTCTTAGAATAGTTTTTGATAAAAGGGTAAAACGAGTTTTATAGGGACCCGGAACCATAAAGTTTACAAAAAATAAGAGAGGACAAAAAAGTCCAACCACAAAAACCAGCTGCCCAAGAAAAGATCAGCAGCAACCATTCACACAAAACTGAAAAGACCGAAACAGAGGAAAAGTAGAAACCCCAGACATTACTTCAGAGTCTTGAGGATAGACTCAGTCTCCTCCAGCTTTTGCATATCAATGACTCCCTTTTTAAAAGTTTGAATCATACTAGAAGAAGGGGGGACCTTGCGCTTCAAGTTGGCTCTGGTTCTTTTGGAAATACGCATGTTTGTGTCCTGGCTTTTGTCCTCTATTTCCTCCAGATCCACCACTAGAGAACCCTGCTGGGTTTTGTCAAACTTCTCTCCCATAGCATTAATGATAATGGCATTGTGTCTGGCCATTCTGTTATTTTGCTTAGCTACGGTCTTGATAGTGTTCATAATATGATCAATTTTGGAATCAGTGTCTCTGTTACTAAGACCATGGACCCCTTTGTCCCCAACTTTCTTTTCAATCTCAGCAACTTTAGCAACTAGAACTTCAATTCTGCTTTGTAGGGCCTAGTTTTTGATTTTCAGCTCATTGATTTCAGTGAAAGTCCAGTCCAGGAGTTTGGAGTGGGACTTAGAGTTGGCTTTAGCAAGGTTCAGAAAATCCAAAGAGGGATCATCACCGATATTAGGAACAATTTTATTAGAATTAAGGTTAACAGGGGAGTCATCTTTAATATGTTTATCCAGCATAGGTTCGGCATTAACCACTGTTTTGTTGGCATCAGACTCCTCCGAGTCAGAGGATTCTTCAGAATATGAAACAAGACTTTTAGCCTAGGATTTCTTGTGAAGGGAGGGACTATCAAGTTCAAGCTCAGCATGGGCTTTACTAGAGAGAAGAGTAGAGTTTATTTTCCCAGAAGGGCCAGCATGCGAGCTAAGGACTTTTCTAGCCGAACTAGGGTTATGAATGTACTTTGACCCACTGGGCTCTGTGTTGTCACTCTCAGAGTCAGGAGTGGTATCCAGGGTAGTGGGGGCAGGCATATTTTGGAAGTGCTCGACAATCAATCTAATAAGCCCCATATGCAAAATAGGAAATCTATTGGGGTTTTTCTTATTATCCTCCAAGCTTTTTTTTAGGGAACAAAAAAGGTAATAGGGAAGAGAGATCCTAACCTTGTGGTGGAATTGGTTGAGAAGAGCAAAGTGGTAGCCATAAACTCTGGTAAAATGCTCATCCACCGTAATGTACTCCATGATGACCCGCATCACCTTCCTCTAGATAGTCTTTATAGAATTCACATCAAAGTAACTGCTAGCAATTTTTACCAGGCTTAACCTTTCTTTGTCTTTTTTAGGAAATCTAATCATGGCTTCATCAAAAAAAGCTCTGTCCCTAAAAAACTTCTTCCCTTCAGTAGATAAACCCGTAACTTCAGCGATTAAATTTTCACTGAGCTCAACATTCCTGCCAAACATGGTCAAATTATCTTTATTCCAATTTTTAACAAAGAGGTCCGTAGCCTCCAGGCTGGAGCCATGGAGCTTCTCAAGAAAAGGAAGCAGCCCACCACTTTTAACTTTTTCCCAGGCCTTGGCATTTTTCATATGAGTTTCATAGCTTTCTGGCTCAATACGCTTTCTGTCTCCTCCCATCTCAGCCGACACAGTGGGGTAGACCCAGACGAAAGCTTTACTAAAATTGGCCCTGCCACAACTTAGCACCCATAAAGCATGCAGGCCTTTCTTGCAAATTAAATCGTCGGGATCAGTCTCATACAATCTAATGATTGTGATGTGAAAGGTCTTATCTGTCTTCATTAAAGGGATAACACGTAACTTTTTCATGTGATTTATTATAATTTATTAGGGCGCAAACATTAGAGTTTAGATCATTTGTATTTAGCCAAGTACACACCTCTTTGCTCTTAACTCCTTCATTGGTGAAAAAATCCGCAATGGCATTGGCTTCTCTATAAGCATGTGATATTTTAATTTTTTCAAATTTAGCCAAAGTTAGCTTTGCTTCCTCAATCCATGACTTGATGGTCCACAGGGGGGAAACTTTTCCTTAAGGCAGTCAATTATGTTTTTGGAGTCTCCTTCAAGCCACAGATGTTTAATGTTAAGACTTTGAGCTAAATTTATGATATGAAAAGATCTAGCAGCCTCCACCAAATGGTTGGTTTGGGATCCAAGAGGAGAAGCCGTCGCTCCTATGAAATTGCCAAAGGAGTCCCTTATGACTCCACCACATTCCACCGCCCCCAGATTACCTTTAGCCGCACCATCGAAATTAGCTTTGATCCAACCGTTAAGCAGGAAAGACCAAAAAACACCCTCTCTGTCCTTCTTGGCTGTCATACTGGTTCTAGACTGGACAAGATTTATGTTCCACTCCTTAGCAACAGTTAGGTCATCTAGCGACTGCTCAACTTTCAAGGACAAGATTTCTTAGAATAGTTACATTATGAAGTTTTCTAAATTTTGAATGTAAATTTTAATTGATATTAAAATTTATTTTAATTTGTGTAAATGACATGTACTTATTCAATAAACACCATTGTGAAGTGGATGTGCTTTAATAGATATAGTTATTAAATAGGCTACTTAAATTTATGTATAATTTTGGTATCCAATATGTATTGTATTATAATGTAGAAAAATAATCTATTTTTACTATACATTAATGTAAGTGTATTTTAGTACTATGCATATATGACTGTGATTCGCTTGTTTGAAAAGACACATACAAACTTACAAGATCAAAAGATTATTCAAATAAAAAGACAATGAAACTAAAAAATTATAACTAATATCATAGATACAAAAAAATAGTCAAAACTAAAATATAATAATTAACAAAACTTACATTTAATTTTATTCACATTCATAAAACTTACAAATATTTGTTTCCTAGTCTACAAACCTATAAGTACAATACTATAAAGACAACTACTCCCCATTGCGTGACACTTGTTAAATTATTGAAATTATTACTTTTCTTGTCCAATACTATTAATTTTCAAACTTTATTGAAATTATAAATTATTTTCTTTTTAAGTATTAGTTTTAATAAATACTTTATTTTTTCACATTAAATTCTTTTAGATTGGTTTTGAACCTAACACTTTTCATTTGTTATTGGACTCGTGCTATTAAATTAACTATCTAGTTTAATGTTATATATAATTTTTATAGATCAATGAATTTTAAACCTTGTCGGGCTGCTTTATTGATCTGCCTATTTTTTAACAAATGGACTTTAATATGTTTTTTTTTGTGTCTTTGATATTAAATGTGAATTTTATTTTCCAAACTCCTCTTGCAACTTCTTTCGCTATTTTTATTGAGCTACTCTGGTCTAATATTGCAGCTTCGAAGCCCAGCTAGTAAAGAGGGTGGTGAATGATCTGATTAAGACATTGGACAAATTGCCGCTAGAGGTTGCCAAGCATCCAGTGGGAATGGAGAGGGTGAAGAACGCTCTCATTCAAAAATTAAATCTCGAATCAACGGAAGAGGTTGTTAAAGTTGGAATATGGGGCATTGGTGGTATTGGCAAGACTGCAGTTGCCACGGGCCTGTACAATCAAGTATATGCTGACTTTGAAGCTGCTTCCTTTGTTGTTGATGTCCATACCACTGCTGCAGAGGCCACAGGGCTTATAAAATTGCAGAAACAAATTCTTAGGGAATTAATCAAATATGATGGAGAAGTGCCCAATGTTCTTCAGGGAAAATCTTTGTTCAGAGATCGTTTGGGAGGAAAACGCGTGCTCCTTATTTTGGATAATGTGGATTCTTTTGAGCAATTGGATGCTTTGGTTGAGGATTGCCTGGTTGGGAATCGGCTCGCCCCTGGCAGCAGAGTTATCATAACTTCTAGAGACAAACGCATTCTCAATCATGCTGAGGTTTCATCGCAACGCATACAGGAAATGACAGGATTGGAGATAAATGAAGCTTTCCAGTTATTTAGTTGGCACACTTTTCACAGAGCATTTCCAAGTCCCGGTTACGAAGATCTGGCCAAAGGAATTGTGGAAGGTTGTAAAGGGCATCCTCTCTCATTGGTGGTGACTGGATCCTCCTTGTGTGACAAGCAGGATAACAAAGATTACTGGACCAAAGCTCTTGACAATGTTACACTGAACCAAGACGTTCACAACATACTTAAAATCAGTTACAATCCTCTTAGTGATGACGAAAAAGAAATATTTGTGGACATTGCTTGCTTCTTTATTGGGGAACACAAAAGGTTGCCAATTCTTCTCTGGAAGTCCTTGTACAACACGGTAGACACAGCTGTACATAATCTTTCGATGAAGTCACTGATAAATATTGACGATGAAGGTCTATTTCATATGCATGACCTTTTGCAAGAAATGGGACGGGCCATTACTGAAAACGAGAAAAGGGGCATCCGACTATGGGAGGCTGCACGTTGAGGCACCTCATCCGACAACATCAGTTTGTCTCGCCTTCGACTCAATGGAGGCAAACAACAAAGGCTTGATTTGCTTTTTAAAAGTCGTGGCCTACGCTATCTTCATTTGCAGAATCTGTCCATTGAAGGCATGCCAGAAGACAAAATAGCCATGCTTCCTAGAAGTTTGATATGGTTAAGGTTGGAACATTGTCACTTTGCAATTGAAATGAATAGAGCAGTAAACAAGAAACGTCACTGCAGATTTGAGGATACTTGGCAATTGAAGATTGTGCAAATAAAAGGCTGCTCTTATGTGGACAGTCCTTTTATCTCTTCCCTGTTCTCACTTCCTAATATACAGCTACAGCACTTGGACTTGGGAGAGTGTACAAGCTTAAATAATGTCCCACATGCCATTGGAAACCTTTCACAACTCCAACAATTGGATTTCAGATGTTGTGAAAGATTAATTAGCCTTCCTGATACCATTGGCAGCCTCTCACAGCTTCGGCACTTGAACTTGGAAGGGTGTCTAAGCTTAACTAACCTCCCTAATACTATTGGCAACCTGTCACAGCTTCAGTATTTGAACTTGAAAGAGTGTTTTAGTTTATATAACCTCCCTGATACTGTTGGCAACCTGTCACAGCTGGAACAGTTGTCCTTGAGAAGGTGTAGAAGCTTAAATTACCTCCCTGAGACCATTGGTAACCTCTCACAGCTGCACGACTTGGATTGGAAGGGTGTATTAATTTAGAGAACCTCCCTAATACCATTAGTAACCTGTCACAGCTTCAGCGCTTAAATTTGAGATGGTGTAGAAGTTTAGAGAACCTTCTTGATAACATTGACAACCTGTCACAGCTACGATACTTGATGTTGAGAGGGTGTGAGATGTTAAAGCTCCCTCGTACGATTTACAACCTGTCACAGTTCGAGTACTCTTTCTAATGGAACTTCGGGTATTGTCAGGACAGAAATTGAGACATTCTTAGTCCTTTTACATGGTATGCAAATCTTAAATATTTTTGTTACTAAAATTGACCCTGGGAATATTAAATTCTGCGCCTTACATGTCTTATTAAATTCTCTTACGATTTAAAGGCGTACAAATTTATTTTTCCTATGTTTGCACTAAAATGCAAAGCGATGCGTTCCCAGCAAATGATCGACCTACAAAATATTTTGTGGCATTTTTTTCCTTCTTGGATTTAAGACCATAGTGAATGAAATAAATCTCTGGAGGATGTCTATTTTTAAAAAACAATCAAATTTAAATTTATCTGCCCTAATAAAAGGAACCTAATCTCTGTAAAGTTAAAATTTAAATTTCGGTTGATTTAATTGTTAGTTCCTGCCTGTAAGTAATGGGCATTGGTGTTTTTTTGTTTTGGCCATTTTTCTACAGTTGCTGTTGGAAACTGTGCCAGTGAGAATATTTGGACAACCTGCTAATGTTTTTCGTTTTAACAGATAAAAAAATGTGTTAAATAGGTACTGCAACAATTATTATTATTTTTCTTTTAAAGTAAAGGTGGCATAGCCACAAATTTATTAAAATAAAAAAATAGTTTTACATGAGTTTGAGGGTTGCAGATAGAGAACAAAATTCTGCAGAGCCGATAGAAACAAGTATCGAAAATAAGAAGATACAATTAGAAGTAGATCAGGCATGAGCAACAAAAGCCCGAAAGAAGATCAAGCGTGAGCAATAGAATCTTGGAAGAAGAGAAATCTGTAAGAGGGGCTCCAAAAGAAGAAGATTGTCGATTGGACCAAAACGTCAGCGAGAGGAGCAGAAGAAGCCAAAAGGAGACGATGAATATCCAAACAGGAGCATCTACGCTAAGATGTTAATGTAACCCAATTCAACCAAAACAAAAATTAGAGATAAAACTATAGTTTCAAAAGATAAACCAACTTAAATCAGACCAGAGAAGCTAAAGCAAAAAAAGAATTGAAGAGCATCCCTCAAGAAGAACTTCCCTCTAATGAAGCAATGTCTGAAGGCGGAGGAAAATGAGGCTCTTCTGAAGGCCAGAGGGAGGCAGAGGAGGAAATATTCACACACAGTAAAAATTAAAACATATAAAATATATTTTTTCAACACACAGAGCTGCTGCTCGTAATTCTCTGTTTGCTCACATTCACAATCCTCTATTCATTCTCATTCACTTGTTAAAAAAAATTACAATTACCAAATATATTAAGGTAAAAAGTCACGTGAAAGATTTTCACGGATGAAAGGAAACGAATACAATTTTTCAAATTCACCTAACTAACTTTTCCCCCATCAAAATACATTTAATACAATGTCCTTTACATCAAATTCAAACTTAAATATTAAATATTTCGCATCCCGATATTTCCTTTGGCGGTGGCGGCTTTCTCCATAGTTCCCTGCGGTATCGCGATGGTTAAAAACTTGATTGCGATATTGCGGGCAGCGGTTAGTTGACGGCCCGGTAAACTGCGATAAACACTTGGCGGTTAGAATAAAGCAAAACTTCTACGGAGTCTCCCGTGATATCGCGATGAATATTTTATTGATTGCGATATAGCGGGCATTGGCTGGAGGTACGGCAGGCAGTTGATATAAAACAAAAACTTTACCGAAGACTCCCGCGGTATCGCAATGACTAATTTATTGATTGCGATATAGCGGGCGGCGGTTGGCGGAGACGGAAGCAGTTAGGGTTAATATTCCAACACTCCCCCTTAAGCATAACTGCGCTGTCCACCATGCCCAATCTGTTCCTTTGAAAAATAAAATTATCTCTTCCCAGCGGCTTTGTAAAAATATCTGCATTTTGTTCTTCTGATCTGCAAAATTCTAAAAATATATCACCATTATTTATTAATTCTCTGATAAAATGATATCTGGTATCAATGTGCTTGCTTCTCTTATGAAAGACTGGATTCTTCGAAAGAGCTATGGCTGAATTGTTATCACAGTAGATTTTTGTTGCCTCCATTTGTTCATTTTGCAATTCTTTCAAAATTCTTCTCATCCAGACTGCTTGACATGCTGCACTTGTGGCTGCCACATACTCTGCTTCGGCTGATGAAAGACAAACTATTGGCTGCTTCTTTGATTACAATGAGACATTTGCACCTGTAGCAAGATTGGATACTATCAGAATGATTTTAGCATTAGCAGCTCAGAACAAGTGGTCTGTATCTCAAATGGATGTAAAGTCAGCTTTTTTAAATGGTTATTTAGAAGAAGAAGTTTATGTGGATCAGCCACCTGGATATGAAATTCTGGGTCAAGAAGACAAAGTTTACAAATTGAAAAAGGCACTGTATGGATTGAAGCAAGCCCCAAGAGCTTGGTACAGCAGAATAGACAGTTATCTTTTGCAGAATGGATTTAATAGATGTAGCAGTGAGCCCACACTGTATACAAAAATGAATGAAGAAGGTGAAATACTAATAGTATGTTATATGTTGATGATTTAATTTTCACTGGTAATTTGTCAATTGATCTGTTCAAGGCAGACATGAAGAAATAATTTGAAATGACAGACTTAGGTCTGATGAAGTATTTTTTGGGCATTGAAGTAAATCAAAATGAAAATGGTATTTTTATTTTACAGTCAAAATATGCAAATGACATTTTGAAGAGGTTTAATATGAGAAATTAGAGATGCATACAACTCATCAACTGAGAACTGTGAGAGATCCTTTGTCTCCTCTATAGCAACTACAACCGGTAGAAATTTTGTGGGCAAACTCCTTAAAATCTTTTCAACAACTCTGGTATCTTCCAGATTCTCTCCATGAGACCTAATTTGATTAACCACCCCAATGACTTGGGTGTAGAATGAATCTATAGATTCATTATCCTTCATACATATTGTTTCAAAATCTCTTCTTAGCATTTGTAGCTTTGCTGTTTTAACTTTTGCCATGCCTTGATAGGCTGTTTGAAGTATGTCCCATGTTTGTTTGGACTTTGTTGCTGCTGAAATCCTTGAAAATATGCTCTCATGTATAGCTTGAAACAGATAAAATAAAGCCTTTGAATCTTTCTTCCTTGTGTCTTTTAATAAGTCTTTCTCTGCTTGTGTTAAAGCATTGTATGCTACTGCATCTGTTGGCTCTGTAAATCCATTCTTTACTAAATCCCATATATCCTGTGAGCTAAATAGTGTTTTCATGGTAATTGACCAGTACTCATAATTCTTCCCATTAAACTGTGGAATTTGTGGGTTTGTCAAGCTTGTGCTTGCTGCCATTTTTGAAATTTACCCAGATAATCTGCTTTGATCAAATTGACTCTGATACTCGAACTTGCTCTGATACCACGTGAAGGCCAGAGGGAGGCAGAGGAGGAAATATTCACACACAGTAAAAATTAAAACATATAAAATATATTTTTTCAACACACAGAGCTGCTGCTCGTAATTCTCTGTTTGCTCACATTCACAATCCTCTATTCATTCTCATTCACTTGTTAAAAATAAATTACAATTACCAAATATATTAAGGTAAAAAGTCACGTGAAAGATTTTCACGGATGAAAGGAAACGAATACAATTTTTCAAATTCACCTAACTAACTTTTCCCCCGTCAAAATACATTTAATACAATGTCCTTTACATCAAATTCAAACTTAAATATTAAATATTTTGCATCCCGATATTTCCTTTGGCGGTGGCGGCTTTCTCCATAGTTCCCCGCGGTATCGCGATGGTTAAAAACTTGATTGCGATATTGCGGGCAGCGGTTAGTTGACGGCCCGGTAAACTGCGGTAAACACTTGGCGGTTAGAATAAAGCAAAACTTCTACAGAGTCTCCCGTGATATCGCGATGAATATTTTATTGATTGCGATATAGCGGGCATTGGCTGGAGGTACGGCAGGCAGTTGATATAAAACAAAAACTTTACCGAAGACTCCCGCGGTATCGCAATGACTAATTTATTGATTGCGATATAGCGGGCGGCGGTTGGCGGAGACGGCAGCAGTTAGGGTTAATATTCCAACATCTTCATGTAGTTCAATGAGAGCATGCTGGATGAGAAGCCGAACTGCCTTATACAACATATAAATAGGATCACTCACTGAGCTGCCATATTGCTATGCAAGAAGATTAAGACGAACTTTAAATTCACTATGGCGATCATTAAGAAGACCATAAGCCATTGCACCGAGCAGATTGGAGAGGCGACAATCAGTCAGAAGGTGTTGCTTGATAATAACTCCTCCCACCAGATTCGATCCCTCGAGGATGTCATATTTCTCCAGGGCCGGTTGAAGAGATGAAAGGGGGCACACATGTGGCAGTATATAAGTGCCCGTACGAAATTTTACCATTTCAATAGAACCCAAAACATCCATTAAATTTGAGGCAAGTTGAGAAGCCATTTCGTAAGGTAAAGGCATTGTATGCATATCCAACCAATCATAACCCAAAACAATTTGAATTGAATCTATTACCTGCTTGCATTCAAAAGAGAATGTCCTTCGTAGTTTTTCTTATGTGAATGAAGAGTCCACCCTAATTTCATAAATGCGTGCAGGAATCAACACTTTGAAGAGATTGTCCATTAAGGAAACCAGAGTTGCAAACCACAATATCCAAATTAAGCAAGAAGCACATGGAAATAAGTATATGAAGAGAAGCCGCCGCCATTGAAACATAAATAAAACATTCAACATGCCTAAAGCAATGAACATTAAATGTTCAGGCATGTCGAAAAATATTCAACATAGCAAATACTTGTTGGAATGTAAACCCTAACTGTTGCCGTCTCCTCCAGCCGTTGTGCGCGATATCGCAATAAATAATGTATCCATTGCGATACCGCAGGAGACCCTCATAGCATTTTGATTTATCTTCACCACCAGCCGTTTACCACGCCGTCAACAAACTGTTGGCCGTGATATCGCAATATGGATAGTTACCTATTGCGATACCGCGGGGAACTTTTTACTAAGCCACCTCTGCTAGGATATTTTGTAGTACGGAAAATTAATATTTAAGTTTTAATATTAATGTAAAGGACACTTTATTAAACGCGTTTTGATGGGGAAAAGTTAGTTAGGTAATTTGTAATAAATGTTATTTCGTTCCCTCTCTTCCGTGAATATTTTTTTACGTGACTTTTTACTTCAACCTATATTTGTATATGTATTTACTTTTGAATTTTAATGTGAATGTGAGCATACAGAAAATTAATGAGCAGCAGCTCTGTGTGTTGAAGATTTTTTTAGTTTTAATTTAACTGGAAGAATTCCTCTGCCTCTGCCCTTCACGTGGTATCATAGCAAGTTCGATTATCAGATCCCATTTTATCAAAGCAGATTATCTGGGTAAATTTCAAAAATGGCAGCAAGCACAAGCTTGACAAACCCACAAATTCCACAGTTTAATGGGAAGAATTATGAGTACTGATCAATTACCATGAAAGCACTATTTAGCTCACAAGATATATGGGATTTAGTAGAGAATGGATTTCCAGAGCCAGCAGATGCAGTAGCATAAAATACTTTAACACAAGCAAAGAAAGACTTATTAAAAGACACAAGGAAGAAAGACTCTAATGCTTTATTTTATCTATTTCAAGCTTTACATGAGAGCATTTTTCCAAGGATTTCAGCAGCAACAAAGTCCAAACAAGCATGAGACATACTTCAAACAGCCTATCATGGCATGGAAAAAGTTAAAACAACAAAGCTACAAATGCTAAGAAGAGATTTTGAAATAATATGTATGAAGGACAATGAATCTGTAGATTCATTCTACACCAAAGTCATTGGTATGGTTAATCAAATTAGGTCTCATGGAGAGAATCTGGAAGATACCAGAGTTGTTGAAAATATTTTAAGGAGTTTGCCCACAAAATTTCTATAGGTTGTAGTTGCTATAGAGGAGACAAAGAATCTCTCACAGTTCTCAGTTGATGATCTGTATGCATCTCTATTTTCTCATGAACATAGGTTGAAAAGCTCAGCAGATACATCACTAGAGCATGCTTTCAAAAATTAGGCTTCAGTCAGTCAAGGAAGAGGTAGAGGTAGATCAAGAGGAAGAGGAAGAAACTCTTACAGAGGTGAAAGATACAATTTATCAAGCTCAAGTGGAAGAGGCAGCAATCAAGGCTCAAGCCAAAATCCAACACAGAATCAGTCACAAAATCAAAGGTATGATAAATCTCAAGTCCAATGTCACTACTGTAAAAAATATGGGCATTATATGAATGAGTGTAGAAAGAAACAGTATGATAATAATAGACAAAATACAAATTTTTTAAGAGAAGGTCAAAATAAGAATTCAGATAAGAGCACAATGTTTTTAGCTTATAATGTTGCTCAAGCAAATGAAAAAGATGTATGAGATTTAGATTCAGGCTATAGCAATCATATGACAGGGAATCTAGAAATGTTTTCAAGTTTAGATGAGAATGTAAAGTCTAATGTTACATTGGGTAATGACAACAAAGTGTCAGTCAAGGGAAAAGGAGATGTCAATATTCTAACTAAACAGGGGGAGAAAAAGTATATTTTAGATGTGTATTTTGTGCCTAGTCTAAAACATAACTTAATGAGTGTAGGGAAACTGGTTCAAAAAGGGTATAGAGTAACCTTCAAGAATGGTCTGTACACAATTTTAGACAAATACCCAAGAAACATGCTTATTGCAAAAGTAAGAATGACAAACAACATAATGTTTCCCTTAAATATAATGCTAGATTTGAATATAAATTATGCTCAAGCACAACACTTAATAAATTCACAAGTGGGTAGAGAAGAAACTACAACAGTAGTGCATAAAATCTTTCAAGCTGAGATAAAAGATGAAAACTGGTTATGGCATCTGAAATTTGGGCATCTCAACTTTGGAGGTTTAAATTTACTTCATAGGAAAGGCATGGTCAAGGGACTACCTTTTATAGAAAAACCAGAAAGGGTATGTGAAGAGTGCATTTTAGGAAAACAACATAGAGAATCATTTCCAGCAGGAAAGTCAACTGGAGCAAAAGCCCCTTTGGAAATTATACATTCAGATTTGCGTGGACCTATGCAAACACCTTCAATAGTTGGTAGTTTTTATTTTCTGACATTCATTGATGATTATTCAAGAAAAACATGGGTTTATTTTCTAAAGCTAAAAAATGAAGTGTTTGATCTGTTTCGTCAGTTCAAGAATTTGGTTGAAAAACAAAGTGGTTATTATATCAAAGTGTTGAGAATAGATAAAGGTGGTGAATATATTTCAATATAATTTTTTAATTTTTGTAAAGATCATGGAACTCACAAGCAGTTCACAACTAGATACACACCTCAGCAAAATGGAGTAGCTAAAAGGAAAAACAGAACAATCATGGAGATGGCTAGAAGCATGTTGAAAGCCAAACATTTGTCAAATGAATATTGGGCAGAAACAATATCTTGTGCAGCCTATATAATGAATAGGTGTCCAAAGAAAAGTGTTATGAATATGGTACCTGAAAAAGTATGGACAGGAAGAAAACACAGTGTTACTCACATGAGAGTATTTGGATGTGTTGCATATGCACATGTGCTTGATGAATTGAGAAGGAAGCTAGATAACAAAGGAGAAAAATGCATATTTTTTGGATACAGTGAAGAATCCAAAGCTTATAAGCTCTATAATCCAACAACAAAGAAAGTTATAATCAGCAAAGATGTATAATTTGGAGAAGATGAAACATGGGATGGAAGCATAGAGAAGACAGTCAATATTTTAGCTAGTATAACTCAAGAGGAGAATGAAGTTTCAGCATCAACAAATATTCCAGCTATTGTGACTCCTACCACTCCCATTCAAGCTCAGCAAAGTAGTCTACAAGTGACACCTGCATCGACTGTAAGAATAGCCTCATGCATTCAAGGAAGCAGTCCAACAAGAGGACAACAAACACCAACTACAACAGGACTATCAGGTCCACATTCCACCAGTTCAAGTGATATATCAAATCCTACATTGGCAAGTCTGAGAAGACTGAAAATCAAAAGCATAAGAGACATATATGAGCAAAATGAAGGTGAGAATAATTCAAATCAGATTTCTCTTTCTGCATTTTATTCTCAAATAGAAGATCTAGTTCATTTTGAAGATGCAGTCAAAGATGATAAATGGGTAAGTGCTATGGATAAAGAAATTGAAGCAATTGGAAAGAATCAGACATGGGATCTATTCAGTCTTCCAAAAGACAAAGATGTCATTGGATTGAAATGGGTTTATAAAATCAAATTGAATGAAAAAGATGAAGTTCAAAAGCTTAAAGCAAGATTGGTTGTAAAGGGCTATTCACAACAGCCTGGAATTGATTACAATGAGACATTTGCCCTTGTAGCACGATTGGATACTATAAGGATGATTTTAGCTTTAGCAACTCATAATAAGTGGTTTGTATCTCAAATGGATGTAAAGTCAGTTTTTTTAAATGGTTATTTAAAAGAAGTTTATGTGGATTAGCCACCTGGGTATGAAATTCTGGGTCAAGAAGGAAAAGTTTACAAATTGAAAACACTACTGTATGGATTGAAACAAGCCCCAAGAGCTTGGTACAATAGAATAGACAGTTATCTTTTGCTGAATGGATTTAATAGATGTAGCAGTGAGCCCACACTGTATACAAAAATGAATGGAGAAGGTGAAATACTGATAGTATGCTTATATGTGGATGATTTAATTTTCACTGGCAATTTGTCAATTGATTTGTTCAAGGCAGACATGAAGAAATAATTTGAAATGACAGACTTAGCTCTAATGAAGTATTTTTTGGGCATTGAATTGAATCAAAATGAAAATGGTATTTTTATTTCATAGTCAAAATATGCAAATGACATTTTGAAAAGGTTTAATATGATGAAATGCAAACCAGCACCAACACCTACAGTGATAGGTCTAAAACTAAGCAAGGATGATAGATGGTCTAATGTTGATCCAACTTTGTTTAAGAGGCTTGTTGGAAGTCTCATGTATCTCATAGCCACAAGGCCAGACATTATGTATGGAGTAAGTTTGATTTCTAGGTTTATGGAAACACCAAAAGTCACCCATTGGAAAGTTGGGAAGAGAATTTTAAGGTATGTAAGTGGAACAAGAAATTTTGGCATTAAGTATTCAAGTTTAGATGAGTTCAAACTCATAGGATACATAGACAATGACTGTGCTGGCAGCATTGATGACATAAAAAGCACATCTGGTTATGTATTTAATTTTGGGACTGGAGTTGTCTCATGGTCTTCAAAGAAGCAACCAATAGTCTGTCTTTCATCAGCTAAAGCAGAATATGTGGCAGCCACAAGTGCAGCATGCCAGGCAGTTTGGATGAGAAGAATTTTGAAAAAATTGCAAAATAAACAAATGGAGGCAACAAAAATTTATTGTGATAACAATTCAGCTATAGCTCTCTCAAAAAATTCAGTATTCCATAAGAGAAGCAAGCATATTGATACCAGGTATCACTTCATTAGGGAATTAATTAACCATGGTGACATATTTTTAGAGTTTTGCAGATCAGAAGAGCAAAGTGCAGATATTTTCACAAAGGCATTGGGAAGAGATAATTTCATTTTTCAAATAAACAGATTGGGCATGGTGGACAGTGCAGTTATGTTTAAGGGGGAGTGTTGGAATGTAAACCCTAAGTGCTGCCATCTCCTCCAGCTGCTGCCCACGATATCGCAATAAATAATGTATCCATTGCGATACTGCGGGAGACCCCCTTAGCATTTTGGTTTATCTTCACCGCTAGCCGTTTACCGCGCCGTCAACAAACTGTTGCCCGCGATATTGCAGTATGGGTAGTTACCCATTGCAATACCGTGGGGAAATTTTTACTAAGCCGCCTCCGCTAGGATATTTCGTAGTACGGAAAATTAATATTTAAGTTTTAATATTAATGTAAACGACGCTTTATTAAATGCGTTTTGATGGGGAAAAGTTAGTTAGGTAATTTGTAATAAATGTTATTTCGTTCCCTCTCTTCCATGAATAACTTTTTACGTGACTTTTTCTTCAATCTATATTTGTATATGTATTTACTTTTGAATTTTAATGTGAATGTGAGCATACAAAAAATTAATGAGCAGCAGCTCTGTGTGTTGAAGATTTTTTTAGTTTTAATTTAACTGGAAGAATTCCTCTGCCTCTGGCCTTCAATGCTGCTAGGTGTGGTATATTGGGAATGAAGAAAAATTGGCAAAGTACCCAAGCAGAATGAATTCAGCTAAAACTAACATTGTGGCTTATTTCAATGTCCAATCATGAGAGCGAGCTCTCATGGTCAAACACCGAAAAAAGCAAAATGAGCCATTTCCAAATTTAGTCCCAAAATTTTGGATAGCCACCAAGATAAAATGAACTAGTGGACATGAGAATGTATTTAAAGGAAATCCACAGATGAATTTTCCCTTTATAATGTCCAAAGAAAGGAAATTCACATTTTTTTAAAACATTAGCAAATGACCCATTCCATGAGCATTTCTTGGGATTCCATCAAATATGCCATGTGCCAAGATAAAAACAATGTAGCCAGGAATGAAATATGGCTCAAGTCTAGCATGAGCATTAAATCATAGACCCCATCATGTGAAAATAACTAGATACAAGAAGAATTTAGGTGACATGAAAAGAAAATTTGGTGATAACGAGAAGGACTTGTCTGCAAAATTGAATTACCAAATGTGGAGTGTCGACAAGACCACTTTACCATTGCCAAGAAAAAATTCAAAGTAATATCCAACTCAAAGATCCTTGCGATAGCAACTCATATGATAGACACTTCTAGTTCGAAAGAACCTTGTGATCACCGTTGTTGTACCCAAACCAAAAATTTTGCTTCATTAAGGCATTTTGTGTAAAAGAGTTTAAACCTTGTTAAAATGATGTCAAAACACAATTTTTGTGCAAATCAACTATGTATTTTGAGTCAGCATGATATCGAGAAGATACTAGTAAAATTTTGAAAAAAATGAAAATTAGGGTTTTTAACTCCTGTTTCAGGGCTCAAAACCCTAAAAATAGAAACTTTTCAAAATTGGCTAAAATTAATTTTGATTGGCTTATTTCACATTAGGATCACAATGGTAAAGTTATTTTTAGTTAAAATTCAGTTTAAGGCTGGTCGGTAGTTTTCACTTTTCAGGAGAAAAGTTGGGATCTCTGAGTTCATCAATGGCAGTTGGCTAGTACTAGGTGTCAAAATCTAAGCCTGAAACTCAAAGCATAACATTCTATGGTGAAATATGCTGAAAAGGATGCTTCATGATAGAGGGGATTTTCAAACGACAAAAAGTGCTAAAATATTCTAAGTCTGGAAACACTTCACTTTGTAACGTGGGAGACGCTTGCACAATCAACATGCAAATCAACTTTACAGTGTCCGTACATGTGAAAGTGGTGAAATACAGTCATATATACATTTCAACAACAATAATGCTTCTACGTGGTCAGCCCAAAAGCTGACAGTGGTGTTCACAATGCGTGAAATGGAGAAAATCATCAACCTAAGAGCAAATCTGTGCTCTTGTAGCCTAGGGGCGCACTTGATTTTGGAGGCTCAAATACATAGATTTTTGGTTGCAGATACATTCAATCTCTTTGGAATTTAGTTACCTTTCCAGCAAGCTATCAAGTGAGATCATCCGAGTTGCAGAACTCTGGGAATCGAAGGTGGAAGTTGAAGGTATGAGGAGGTTACTTATCACAGAGGTTGTCAAAATTGCAGTTTCTGTGCCCCTGTAGCCTAGGGGTGCCCTTGAATTTGACCCCTTAGATGAATAAATTTGCAAACTCCATTTCTAGGGAATCTTTTCTGATCTAGTCTAGCTTCACGATGCATCTATTCGCAAGATCATTGAACAAGCTGAGTGACTGTGGCAATGGTTCTACTAAGCACGTAAAACAAAGGGTGGATGAATATGAAAATGTCAACCTATACCTCTATAGGCCAGGGGCACCCAGCCTTTAGGACTATCAAATGGGGTTTTTAGCAGTCAATGTCTTCACGAGAGTTGTACAGAATCCTTCTAGCTATCCAGTGAGTCTAGCCGTCAGCCTTCAAGATTTGTTAGACCCTCGTCCATGAAGGGTTAGTGGAGATAGCTGAAGAATGTAAACGAGCAAAAAATTGACAATGTATGGAAATTACTTACTCCCTCAAAAAAAGGTGCCCTTCTTGATTAGGTCTTAGAAGTAGTTTTCTGGCTTTGTCACCTCTGTTAGAAACCAAGATCTGAAATGCAAACCAGAAAATAACCTTCCACACAAGAGAAATTAGAAAAAACAAGATCTTTGCAAAAGATGTGCAAAATATTATTATTCAGGAATTCGATAATTACAAAATATGATTTACTTTATAAAAGCAAGATGCATAACCTTAATATTATCTTGAGAAACAAGATAGCTCAACAAGATAAGGATGAAAATAATTAACCTAGGAATTAAATAATTACCTAAGTAAAGTTATGCAAGTGTAGTTAAATATTAATTACACTAACACCCCCCCATAAGTGCAACTTAGGGAGACTAAAAAAGCATGCACCTAAAAACTAAGATCAATGCAAGAAAGCATGAATGGGTCCCGACAACAAGGCCTAATTAGGTACCCATGTACAAATGCAATAATGAGGTAGAGAAGGAAAACCCAGTGGGACAAAACCCCCCTACAATGAGATGACTGCTGTAAAGAAGCACTGGAAGAACACTGGAACCGCAATCCGACAAGTAAGGAAAGATACTTTTGTCTACAAGAAACCAAAAATGGAATCATTATAATGCGACACAGACCCAATGCCACGGAACACTGGAAAACTCACAAATTGGAACAACCCTAGAATATGTGAAGCAACAGTAGATGAAATGATGACAGAATCTGGAAACCATGTACCTCGATGTCAATGGAAAACTGAAACTAAAACTCTTCCATGGGAACAAGTACCATAAAGAATCTGGAACATTAACCATAAAAACATGACCCTTAAACTAAGAAGGATCTGAACCAATGCGAATCAAGAAACATAAACTCCCAATCTAAAGTGTGAACCGATGTGAATCTGATATGTGTCAAGCAAGACAAGAATGTGGCCAAAAGAAACTAAGAAACCAAATAACCCATGCGAGTTGCCATGAAAATAATATGAAGATGGAGATCAAAGTGCATGCACACTCTAATCAAATTATTATGCAAGAAACCCCCTGATGGAACTTTATCTTAGTTCATTTATTACAATAACGCAATGATTGTAAAAGGAGAGAATGCTACACATGCATAAACAGAAAATAAGATGATGTTGTACTAAAATGAAGTGCAAATATTCAAGTTTCACCCTACCAACTGTCAAAACATCCAAGTAATCTCCAAAACACCCATTGGAAAAAAATTGCAATAATGATAAACTTGGGATAGATACAAAAAAAAGTGCACATACAACAAAATAGAGCTCCTCAATACCTTTCCAACGCCCCAAAGAAGACGAAAAAATGAAGATCGTGGCAAAAAGTTATGAGCTCGGAAGCCATAAATGAACATCTGAATTCAAACAGTAATAAATGTAGCTAAAAAGAAAAATAATGAAAAATAAACTACACCACTAGAAAGTGCTTAGAACTAGCTTTCCGGTGATATCTCGTTTGCTCGATTTTGATACTGTATGCCCAAGTTACGCCAAAAAGAAAAAAATTACTTTTTTAAGGAAAACTGGGGTTAGGAGGGGGCAAAGAGGGCCGTACGACCACTAACGTGAACACTTCATGAGAAAAAATTTGACGGCCTAGAGGCCATCAGGGAAAAAAAATCCCCCTTGTTTGAAATTTTTTTTGGCACCAGTATATACCTTGTGGGATCGGAATATTCCATTGCCGACTGGAACTGAGCGTGGGGCTCCTGGTCATACATATGACCAGTGGGGAGCTAGGAGGCCGGTTGGGGGCTAGGTGCATAGCACCTAGTCCCCCATGGGACAGGCTATTGGTGCTGTCTAGCCCATGGGGGCTGAGCAGTGGGTCCCCAGTCCTTCATGTGACCAGGAGCAGTTGCACAGGGGCCCGCAGGGGCTGGAGGCCGAGCGACAGAGAAGGGCGGCGGTGGTGGGTTGGCGGCCGCCCAGTGGCCACCCGATGGTTTATGGGTGGCACAATTCTATTGAACTAGGAGAACTGGTGCATTTCTCAAAAAAACCCCATTTTTGGCATTTTTTCATTTTTCGAGCCTCAGAGTGCATTTTGGGGAGGCCGTACGGCCTCCCTTGCAATTTTTTTCCTTAGAAACAACTTTCTCCACAATCAACAAAATGAAAGATGATCTTAGGGTTTTTGGCCATTGCGAATGTGATGGTGACCTCCGTTTGTGCCCAAGGTGCCCTGAAAAATCAGCTACCCCCAGAGCTTGCAAAAAAACTCCGAGGTTGAAACCCTCATGGATCTGGAAAATGATGACCAAAATCTGCAAAATAAAAGCCAATCCTGACTTTTTGCAATGCTCTGAATCCAATGGTGAAGCCCGATCTAATCCAAAATGCCTCATAAATGAACTCAAGGCATGATACCCTCGAGAAATCTCAAATGAACTTTACAATGATTTTCTCAAAAAATCCGAGAAGGGGCTACAAATCGAGGCTCTAATACCATGTTAGAAACCAAGATTTGAAATGCAAACCAAAAAGAAACTTTCCATAGAAGAGAAAATCAAAAAAAGAAAGAGCTTTGCAAAAGATGTGCAAAATATTATTATTTAGGAATTCGATAATTACAAGATATGATTTTCTCTATAAAAGAAAAGATGCATAACCCTAATCTTATCTTGAGCAACAAGATAGCTCAACAAGATAAGGATGACAATAATTAACCTAGGAATTAAATAATTACCTAAGTAAAGTTATGCAAGTGTAATTAAATATTAATTACACTAACAACCTCCAAGAACGTCTCTTCTAAGTTGTTCCAGCTATGCAATGAGATCAACGGTGCGCACATCAGAGCACTCCAACTCCCAGTGTCGAGGGTCAAAGTAGAGTATTCGTGCTGAAAGTTGCAAGTTACAAAATCATACTCAAAATGGTAATTGCGCTAATGCAGGCTAAGGGCACCCTCGCTTTTGGGGTCCTTAACTCAGCTTTTAGATGCCTTACATATAGTTGTTAGTTGTGAAATTCTTCTAGCTACGCAATGGATCCATCATCCAGTTGATGGGGGTCATCATTCATCAGAAGCAATAGATTAAAGCACGAAGTGGCAAAATGGAGAAATGACGAAGTCTGGAGACCTTGCATCAATTTAATCAAAGGCACCTAATTTTTTGAGGTGTAAAACATTGTCTTTAGCAGTGGAAGCTCCTAGTAGACATTTCATCTTTGCTTTGCAGACTTCATGGTGGATATCTTAGCTAAGTCACAGCCTCACTTAGACATCCATAAATCAGAGCTCAACAGGGGCAACTGTAACTTTTCAATGAGCTATAAAGTAGGAAGTTAGCAAAAAATCTCAACTGTTGCTAAGGGACGCCTAGAGAGTCAAATTTGGACTTTTCGAAATCAGTAAATTTTTCTAAGCACACCCAAATGCAGAGATTTTAGTTAACTTATTTAAATAATATTAAATTTCAGTCTTTTGCATGCCAGCTTTTAAAGGGGCGATTTTGCTCAATATTCTAATATTAAATTGCAAATTTGCATGTAAGGGTGACCTGAATATTTTAATATTATTAATTTTTGGGACTCCAAGTCAGTGATAGTTGAACAAAGTGGGGTCCAATCAGAAGGTTTCTTTTGAAATCAAGGTTTATTCTTGAAGTTGGTACCATTAAGCTACAAATTTCTTGATTTATTTAAAGATGGTGTCCATTTCTCTCACAACAGGTTGAGTGCAAACGAGTTTCTCTTTTGTAAACATGATTTGAAGGAGCCACATGTGTTATTTTTTAGAATTCTTCACAGATACAACTCCAAATTGTCTAGCAGACTTCATTCAAGGATAAGCAGAGTCAAAATATAACTTCTATCTTCTCTCTCTTATTTATTTTATTCTCATCTTAGGTTTTCTTCGCTTGTCCAAGATTCGATGAATTTTGACAAATCTGATCATCTTGGTTGGTTGTGCATGACTTCCTCTACAAAACTCATGTGTTAGAATTTTTCAGGAAAATTTTCTCCAGAGCTCCAATTCTTGAAGCTTTGATTTTCTCAACTGAAATTCCTTTGCATTATGGAGTAGACGTCAAATTTTTGCAATTCTGACATTCTGGGTTGTCTTAGAATCTTCTTCTGGACAAAACCATATTTCAAATTTTCCCGCAAAAATTTCCTCCCACAGCCCATGCTGCCCCATTTTCTTTTTTGAAAAAGCTTTTATATGTCAAGGTAAACAACATTTTTTCACAATTTTGACGTTGTGGATTGTCTTAGAATTAATTTCTGGACAAAACCCACATCTCAGAATTTTTGGTGAAAATTGTCCTCCGACAGGCTATTTTTAGCCTCATCGGGTGACATTTCAGCATCTGGGAAAAGTTAGAATATTTAGCTTCTAGAGAAAGTTGTCAGAATATAGCCGAGTTTACAGTCAATAGGCGAGTTTTTCAAATTGTAGTTCACTTAGACTCAATTCAAGACAAAATTAGTCTTAATTCATGATTTCATCAAAAAAGCTGACATGGATTTGTATCAAGTGCATCCGGAGGGTTGATTTCATACCTCGTATAGCTAATAGCATTTCAAGGCTAGTTTAGAGGGTTGATACTATTTGAATTTTGCATATGTAGCAAGCTCATTTGCATTTCTCACAACCAAAGGATTCACAATCAAAATTTGTGGTTTCATCATGCAACACTCTTCATAGAGAAAGGTGTGAAAAAACATGAGAAACATCAGAAGTGTATAGTTGTAGAAGAAATAGTTGCCATAACTTTAGTTATGGAGCTTCCAAAGTTATCAGTCAGTGAAATGCTAGTTTGAGTGTGCAAATATTTCCAAGATTGCTCAAGTTGCTGACAAGCAGTGAATTGATAGTTGAGATGTGTAAGTTCCCCAAATGGTGATGCAGTCAACAACCTCGTAGAGGGGTTACTTGCTTGAGATCACGACCAGTAGACTCCAGGTCCCACCTTTTAGGATAGACATCAGACACATCAGTTAACTCGATGCTTCTTTCTGAGTGAACTTGTTGTTCCACATCTCATGCATGTCTATTTTGGAAACATCTATGCATGGTTGGAGTTTTCATTTAGGGTTTTCATTAACTGATGGTAGTTTTATAGTTAACTTCCTTTCAATAAGGATGTGCATGCTTGCACATTGTCAATTTACATTAGATGTACTGGTTAGCTGATGGTAGCTTTTCACTTAACTGTATAGTTTCCTTTATTAGGGTTTAACAATAAAATATTGCATCCTTGCAAGACTGTAGTTGACTCAAGGTGATTTTAAGGTTCCCTACACCTTTTGATGTATATAAATAAGAGTTTTTGCTCATTTGTAAATAACTTTTGCATGAGAGAGTAATATATGTTGTGCCCACCTTGCCTGTAATATTCCTTATTTTGTATTTGTTTGCGATCATTTATTATGATGATGAATTATTATGCCACCCGAGTTTCATGCAGCTATTATGGTGAATGCTTATCTTAGTTAGTTATAGTGGCTAGTTCACTCATAAATTGAATGTGTTTTTCATCCATGCAATTTATTGTCTAGGTTGGCTATCCTTTGTGTTGTGTTTCTAATAAGCCTATTTAGATTGAGAAAATAGTTGTACCCACCTTGCCTTCACATTGAGAATCTATACTTAAAGCTTATCATATGATGTGTGTGATAATAAACCTATTCAGACAAACAAATAGTTGTGCCCACCTTGCTTTCACATATTGAATTTCTACCCGGTTTATCATGTAAGCTCATTCCCACTCTATTTCCTCATGCTCTGATTTCTTGAGCAGATTGGATAGTATAAGTTAGTTTGTTTTGAGTTGTAGTTAAGATTTACAAAACTAGAAAATCCTTGGCTACAACGCTCAAAGTTTCTCTGAAACCTTGTGCCTCTTTCAATTGAGACAAAAAGACAAGAATTAGTTTAGTTTACTTTTTCAAGCATTTTGTCCACACAATGAGGGAGCTTCCCCTCCTAATTTGAAGAGCACTCATTGCATAGTGTGCATACCTACCCATACCAACTTGCACTCCAGAGGTGTTAGTTGTTACACCAACAGTTTTATGGTGCCCACCGTGGGGCACGAGGTAAGAAAACTTCAAGAATTTAAGCTAAACACTTTTATTTCATGAGAATGATAGTTTGGCATCTGATTGCATGATCCACACAAAAGCAATGGATGATAAAAACAATAATGCTGACAAGCGATGCCCACCCCCATTACCTTGGGGTAATAACATTGGACCTTTGGCTTTTGACGTAAATCATGAGTTACCTAAAGGGTCAAGGAAGCATTTTCCTAGTTTCACAGCGATGGAACTCAACATCCGAAAGAGCATTTTTTCTGCATTCACAATGGCTTGCATTGTCTTGCATGTAGCACATGAAGAAATTGTGGTGCATGTATTTGTTGAGACTCTTGTGGAAAATTCTACCAACTAGTTCAATCACCTGGTGCTAGACAACATCAAAAGCTAGGTAACCATGAGCAAGAAATTTTTGGTGAGATTGAAGCCCATTGAAGATAGTCACTAGTTGTTTGCCCAACTCACAAATTTAGAGATGGAGTACAATGAACACATGAGTGATTTTGTAGCAAGATTTAATCGTCTTGTTACAAGAGTTTCTTCTAAATTCGATCCATCACTGGAGATTCTGATAAGTTGTTTCATAAATGCTCTTCCATCATAGATAGCCTTATTGCTCATGATGGCCAAAGCAACAAAGTTGAAGAATGCGCAAGAACACGCCATCAAGTTGGAGGATAAAATGATCACTTCTGGCATGATGAAAACAAATTTTACCAAATCTCTAGTTCAACAACCATACCGGCCAAAGAGAGATAATCTTCAACTGTGGTTGCCAACATCTCCATCAAGATCAATGATTGAAGTTGCACATAGTGCAGTATTTTCTCCTTTTCACGATAATGATGCACATTCTGGATCCACATGTCTAGAGAACCTGAGAATGATCCAAATTATGGGATACACTGAAACTACTGGACAACTTCGATGGTGACTCTACAGCGGGATACCTTGATAAAGAACCCATAAATCAAGAACAAGAAGAAGAAGACCATCAGTACGATATGCTTGTGTTCACACGTGATAAGAACTCCAAGGCACAGAAAGAAGAAGAAGAAAGGTGGAAATAAAACAAAGAGGTTAAAGGAGTGTCTTTCACTTCCAATCCTGAATCTTCACCTGAGATTACTATGCCAGTTGCTCAAGAGACGTCTTCACCAAATTTTAACATCGTAGCTTCCATGATGAAGACCAAGGTACAAATCTCTCAACTAGAATATCTTGAGGACCATCTAGAAGAACTGGATCATATTCTCAAAGTTGCAAAGAAGTAGACTGTGCTCAAGTCATCTGTTCCAACAGAAACAAATCCTGAAATAGGTCTGGGTAATTATGTGACTCTGTCAAAGATAGAAACAAAAGACTAGAACATTGTTTGTTCTAAAAAGAGACCGACAAAGGATGCAAGGTCATCAATAATAATTTTTTATGGAGATTGTATAAATATAGTTTCATAAGCAGGGGAGTTGATCATCTCCCCTAAAGGAAAGTTGCACCCATCTGTGTAATTGGAATTTATTGAATCTGAAAAAGAGGTGCTTTTGCAAGGCCTCAAAGATGCCGAAGACATGGGAATTAAAATCCTATGTTTAAAGGTGATATAGAGCTAATCGATGAGCTACTCAAAGGATATTTTCAGGTAAGAAAAGATCACCTATGACACTACATAAATCAAGTTTGGAACTTGATTGACTGGTTTGAAGAATCCAACATCTCGAGGATGGACGACAACAAAACTAATGTATCAAGGGTATCAACTTTCCCATTTGCATCATATTCTGAATTTTGTTAGAGTACCTTTGCATGGATATACAGATACTTGAGAATCTTCATTCCAGAAGGATTGCCTCCTGGAATTCCAGTCAGAAGAGAAGTCAAGCCTTTCAAGCAAAAGAAACACTGATGGGAGGATCTTCTTGTTGTCATATAGCAGACAATATCCAAAGAACTTCATCTCTTTGGGGGTGGAGTGAATTTTCTTTAAGTAATTTTTATTTTTATTTTTCGTTATGTCGTAATGTGTTTCCCCATTTTGTGATGTTATGTCGTGTTTTAGGTGATTTAGATAGTCTTGTTTTTTTTTATGATTAGGAAAACTCCAATTGTGTTAGGTGATTAGGAAAGAGTCCTAACTCCAATGCCCAATTGATAATTCACTGGTCTATGAAAACACATAGTATCTCGATTCTCCTATGCCAGAAGTATCCGACATGGTCACCAAATGGAGCCTAATGTTCTACCAAACCAAAAAATTTGCTTCATTAAGGCATTTTGCGTAAAAGAGTTTAAACCTTGTTAAAATGATGTCAAAACACACTTTTTGGGAAAATCAAGTATGTATTTTGAGTCAGCGTGATGTCGAGAAGATACTAGTAAAATTTGGAAAAATTTGAAAATTAAGGTTTTTAACTCTTGTTTTAGGTCCTGAAACCCTAAAAAGAAACTTGTCAGAATTGCCTAAAATTAATTTTGATTGGATTATTTCACATCATGATCATAGTGGTGAAGTTAGCTTCAGTTAAAATTGAGTTTAAGGCTTGTGGGTAGTTTTCACTTTTTCAAGAGAAAAGTTGGGATCTCTGAGTTTGTCAATGGAAGTTGGCTAGTTCTAGGTGTCAAAATCTAAGCCCGAAACTCAAAGCAAAAAAATTCTATGGTGAAAGATGCTTAAAAAAATGCTTCACGATGGAGGGGATTTTCAAATGGTGAAAAGTGCTAAAAATATTCTAGTCTTGAAACATTTCACTTTGTAACGTGGGAGATGCTTGCACAATCAATGTGCAAATCAACTTTACAACATCTGTACATGTGAAAGTGGTGAAACACAATCATATATACACATCAACAGCAGTAATGCTTCTAAATGGTAGACCCAACAGTTGACAATGGTGTTTAGATTGTGCGAAATGGAGAAAATCATCAACCTCAAAGCAAATTTGTGCCCCTGTAGCCTAGGGGAACCCTTCATTTTTAAGGCTCAGATACAAATTTTTGGTTGTAGATACATTCAATCTCTTTGAAATTTAGTTAGCTTTCTAAAAAAATGCAATGAAACCTTAAGGTTTTTTTAATAAAAATGAAAAAATGAACCTTGAATTGTGTTTTAGAAACAAAATTTAACTTTGGAAACCTAAATTGTTGATTAAACCAAAAAATTGAATTTGAAAATCCTAATTGAAACAAAAAAAATTGCATTTCAAAACCCTAGAAATTGAAATGAAATAAAAACATTGCATTTACAAATCCAAATCAAGCTTTTTGAAACCCTAAATTCAAATCAAATGAAAAATTGAATTTGAAAACCCTAGTTTGAATTGAAATGAAAAAATTGAATTAAAAACCGTAATTGTTTAAAATTGAAACCCTAAATTGAATTGGAACAAAGAAATTGTTAAAACCCTAAATTCGAATCAAACAAATCATTTTGATTTTGAAAACTAGGTAATTTTGAGCTGAAAAAAATTCATTTGCATTGCTTAAATGTTTTAAATTTTATTTTCTTTGTATGGAAAAAATGATATATATTAAACTTTAGTTTCAATGTTAAATTATAATTAGATTAGAAATCAATATGTTAAAGAATAGTTAAAATTCATAAAGTTTATCTTGATGTTTGTTTGCAAATTTAGTTAGCAAATTCGTAAATCTAAGCGCGTACAATCAATTCCAATTGACACTAACTTGCAAGTCTAAATTATGCCAAGGGCCACCCAAACTTCACCCTAAGTTTGCTAAACCCTAGACCCTAAACTGTAAAATCTAAACCCTCAACACTAAAGAATTTGAAATTTACGAACCCTAGACCCTAATCTTTTATTGTACATACCTAAAATTATGTAGGTTTAATGTCAAGAATGGGTCTATTTGGTAGATTTATGAAAACTATTTTGAATATCTAGAATGCCATAAAAGTATAATTATAGCAATTCCAATTGGAAACACTTGGGTACATATATATCATATAAAATTAAATCTAGGTAGGTGTCTATTATATAAGAGAGTTGATAATACATGGAAAGAGGTTTGTATGGGAATATATGTATTAAGAAAAACATACCACATGACCTCTATAGGATTTTTAAGATGTGATCCTAGATAATAATCCACCCATCCTCAATCATAATGGTTTCTTTAGCAATTAAGAGAGATTCAATAACCATAAAATTACCTATATTTTGATACTATATAGATTTATGTGGAAGGATAGAAATGCATCAATAAGGAGACCAAGATGGAACCATTTAACACCTACAAGGTACACCTATTACATGGGAAAGGGAGGAGGTACATGATGATAGTTTGGAGGAACTACATGCTATTATTACAATTTAGAGATAGGAGGATGATTCATATAGAAATATAATTAAATATTTATATATTTAATATATTATATTTAATATAATATATTAAATAATATAAATATTTAATATCATAAAATATAATATAAGATTACAATTAAGGATAGGTAATGTTACAATTTACTTGGGGTTTTAATGAGGATTAGGCTTAAGATTCAATTAGGTTTGTAGTAAATATTTAGGTTACAATTAGGAATATATAATAAATATTAATATAATTATAATACAAATATAAATTAATATAAATATGATATAATATAGGAATACATTTAAGATTAGGTAAAGGTTATAGTTTAATTAACTTTCAATTAGGTTTGCAATTCAATTAGGATATGGTTAGGGGTGGGGATCATTTAGCATTCTATTATTGTTATAGTATGGGTTACATTTAAGATTATTGTTATTTTTGTGATATGTATAGATTGATTCATTTTTAACATGATACTTTTTTTTATTAGAGGGGTAAACACTTTTGACGTAGGGCTAGATGGAACCAATGAGGCTATAGTATGACTAAATTTGGACCTCACTAGACATCTAGATCCCCTTAAGCCATCCTATCACCTTAAATCATATATCAATTTCTTAAGGGGTCCCAATATGACAAATTTCTTAAGGGAATCAAAGAAGTTCTTAAAATTTAGTGAAGTTTCCCAAGGCAACCAAATTTAACAATAATAAGATCATGCAAGATTATAATATGAATGAGATTTCATGATCTAGGTTGGTCAGTTGAAACAAGAGTAGATCTCAATCAACTATTCCACAAGAAAATGTTCTTCACTAACTTGCAAGTTCATTAAATATTCCAAGGGGCACCAAAACTTTACCCTAAGTTTTGTAAACCCAAAACCTGAACTCTAAAATCTAAACCCTAAACACTAAACCATTCATTTTGTCCTTAAAGGCTCTAATGAAATTTGGTTGCATTGGGAAACTTCACCAAATTTTATTCACTTGAGCCATGTCATTTTCTCCTAGGACCTCACTAGGCGTAAATCCCCTTAAGCCATCTTGTCACCCTAGATCGTAATTCAATTTTCTTAAGGGGATCAAAGAAGTTCTTAAAATTTGGTGATCAAAGTTGCCATCATGATCTAGGTTGGTTAGTTGAAACAAGAGTAGATCTCAATCAACTATTCCACAAGAAAATGTTCTTCACTCCTTGGAAAGTTCATTAAATATTTGAAATTCTAAACCCTAAACCCTTAACACTAAACCATTCATTTTGTCCTACCCGGATCATAAAAGTGAAATTTGGTTGTCTTAGGAAAATCCACCCAAATTTCATTCCCTTATGCCATGTAATTTTGTCCTAGGATCTTACTACATATATCCCTTAAGTTATCCTATTACCCTAAACCCTAAACTCTAAAGTCTAAACCCTAAACCCTAAAGCCATCATTTTTTCTTAGGCTCTTAATGAAATTTGGTTGCCTTAGGCAACTCCACCAAATTTCATTGCCTTATGCCATGTAATTTTTTCCTAGGATCTTACTACATATATCCCCTTAAGTTATCCTATTACCCTAAACCCTAAACTCTAAAGTCTAAACCGTAAACCCTAAAGCCATCATTTTTTCTTAGGCTCTTAATGAAATTTGGTTGCCTTAGGCAACTCCACCAAATTTCATTCCACGATCCATGTAATTTTTTCCTAGGATCTTACTACATGTAGATCCCCTTAAGCTATCCTATTACCCTAAACCCTAAAGCCATCATTTTTTCTTTAAAGGCTCTTAATGAAATTTGGTTGCCTTGGGAAACTTCACCAAATTTTATTCACTTGAGCCATGCCATTTTCTCCTAGGACCTCACTAGATGTAAATCCCCTTCAGCCATCCTATCACCCTAAATCGTAATTCAATTTTCTTAAGGGGTTCCAATATGACATTTCTTAAGGGGATCAAAGAAGTTCTTAAAATTTGGTGATAAAAGTTGCCCAAGGCCCAACCAAATTTAACAATAATAAGATCTTGCAAGATTATACAATATCAATAGTTAATTGTATTTTCATTCATGTAACATGTGCCTTAGACATATAAATGAGGCTTACATATAATTTTATCATTTGTATTCAATTATTTAAGGCCATTTATATTGAATTTTTTAAAGGTATTTCCTAAACATGTATCTTACATCTTGAAATTACAAATCTAATGCAGGTTCACTCATATCTTAAAGATCACATGGATCCATTCAATAATATTCGCAATCCACCTCCACGCCATCCATCTCCAACACCTTCACCTCCACCTCCACCCACTCCAACTCCTTTACCTCCACCGCACTGAAATCAATGAACATGCTTTCGTTTGCAAGCACAAATCAATGCTTTTGCTAGAACCATCCAAGATCAAATCAACATTATTCAAAATGAAGAATTTGTCGCACCTCCTGTGAGGATGTTCACATCTAGGATGCAAACCCTTGTTGATGTTGTCAAGGCTATGGATGGGATCATAGATGAGCATCAACAATGGCTAGAGGAGAGGAGAACTCCTAATTTTGAAAAGGAAAACACAAAGAAATGAAGATCTATGCAGTAGAGAGCCATAATAGTTTATAAATTAAAACAATGATCTTAAATGGTTATGAATTTATAAATTTGGTGAACGATGGATATTTTGTGTGATGAATTTATAAATTTGGTTCCAAATGGATATTTTTAGTGACATGAATTTATGATTTTGGTTCTAGATGGATATTTTTAGTGACATTGATTTATGAATTTGGTGGAATTTATGAACTTATAATGAATAGTATATAATAGTATATATTTTATGACAATCTACTAGATCATGATTTCTCTTGCTGAAAAATTGTAATATATATGTGTGTGTGTGTGTGTTAGACATAAAATGATTTTTTGGAATAGTTTCAAGTTTATTGTTTAGTATGTATGTGCATGTATTAAAAATTTGCATATAGTTCTTAAATTTTGAAATTTGTATGTATGTACATAGTTTAGTTTAATGATTTTGTACGCATGCAAATTATGCATCATATTTTTATTTTAAATGTACATGTACATACATTTAATTTTGAATTTTGTATGACATGCTCTTGAGTTGAACAATCAATGTATATATATGTGCATTTCAATTAAATATATGATCTTAATATATATGTTGCTCATCCTATTTCAATTAAATGTATGATCTTAATATATGTATGCACATGGACTATTTTGTATGATTTAATGCAGGTGCACATTTATATCGAGCATATCATGGATGATTTTAACATTGATGATATCATCAATCCACCACCTTAGCCATAGCTAGATCGCCTCGCTCCCCCTTCACCTCCACCTCCACCTCCACCTCCCCCTCCCCCTCCACCTCCACCTAATATGCCACATCCAACACCTATCGCATCTGACGAGGCTCACTTGAGAGCACGAATAAATGATCAAGTTGCATCCTTACAAAATCAAATCAATGCTATGCAAAGTCAAGCATTGATTCCTCCACATGTGAGGCGTTTGGCATCTACAATGCAAAACATTGTTGATTCCATCAGGATGATCGATTCTGATCTTGATAGGCATTGACGAGAGGGAGAATAAATGAGAAAATTTTATTTTGATGGTCTCTCTTACAAACAAATATTAGACCTTAAAATAACGAAAGCCCATCTAGCCCCCTACTTTCTTGACCCGTTACCCGACAACCCATTCCACCCAACAAATCTAGAATATCCATGAGGTGGTGCATACATCCTCAGATGATTGCACATTTTTGGGATCGATGGTATATGGTTTTTGATAGTCCCCCACATGGTAATTGGGAGTGCCCATTGTATTTTTTGAGAAAACTGTATGGAGTTTGTTTTGGGGCAAAAGCCCAATTATTTTGATTTTAGATCATTTCAGGGTGTTGGTGGCGGCATGCCACAATAGAGATTAGGGGAAAGGGTTGATCCCGATGCCCCATGCGCAAGCCCTTGTTGTTGCTCCTAGTCCTCCCATTCCTGCACACTTACATCATCAAGCTTTGGTCTCAACATTAGGTTCCCTTAGTACACTCGCAGGAGACCTTGATCAACATGCTTTGCGATAGTGGTGGGGAGCATAGAGATGATGATGATGGAGGATTTTTTATGGAGCTGGTCCGAGTACCACTCCAAGAGTGTCGAGGCATGTCCCCATATATGTACTAGTTGTCATCAAGTATGCTATGGACCTGATCAGGCCACACCTAGTTTAGGTGGATGGGAGATTTTGGTGGTTCATCTAGTCATATCCAGTTCATTTTGTAGAGTTCCTCATAGCGAGAAAATCACCACGAAACTCACGACACAAAATATAAATATGCATCTAGATATGCGTTCATTTATAAAATTTTTATGGTTGTATATATCAAAGAAAAGTTTGCAATACATTTAACGAAATCAAATTGTTTGGTGTCACGAGATGACACTAGCGATGCAAGAAATCATCTGTTCCACAGTACATACACATCCCGATACCAATCATACTTGGCAACCCTTATGGGGTATTTTGATTTCAATTTTTAAAATTATATATGAAATCATAAATTATTTAACTTGAGTTTTAGATTTATAATTGAATCACATATATGTTTCAAATATTCATGTTGGTTTAGGTGAGTCAATCGGCATCCACGTCGATTCCTCCTGAGGGATTTTCAAGCACTCCTCCACTATCGAGCGACATAGATCATGGGCAGGTACATTCATATTGTAAATTTGTTTAAAGTTTACATTAGTATAGTTACAATTTTATGAGTTTTGAATTCACTAGATATATGAAGCGCATGCATGCACACTTGTAAATATTATAAGCGTTAAATGTCTATGTACATGTATGTCTAGGTTGATACCACAATAAGAATGGGCATTGGGAAAACATTTGATGTTACAGTTACTTGTGAGGCCACTGATTTCCAGGTTGTTTACAAAACTTTCTACACAAAATGTGCAAACTTGAATATATATGTATATATTAACCTAATTAAATTGTACATGCTTTAATTTTGATCTTGTAGGACTTTCTTAGTGCAACTTTCAACCCTGACCCAGACATAGTTACACCACCAAGAGGACATGTAGAGCGGGTTTTAGATCAAATGGTAATTTATTTATTTTATTATATTTAAAGTGAATTATAAATTTTAAATTGAATATATACATAATATGATATTTTCACATATTTTTTTTCTTTTATAGCATGAGACACATCTTGTAGTTGAGCATGTACAGACAGGTCCTGGAGAAGAGCCTAGTGCACAACCTCAGAATATGGTACAATTAAAATATGATAAATTCTAAATTAAATTGAATTAAAAAAATTTAATTGTAGAGTTGTACATCTAATTTCGAATTTCTTTGTCTTGTTTAATATGTAGATTGATTTAGAGAATTTAGAGGTTTCTTCAAGCGCACCAGAGCACCCAGATGTAGATATGATGGTAATTTAATTTTATGATGGATTATAAATTAAATTGTCATTAAATCATTTTTTATTGTCTTACATCTAATTTCATCTTTCTCTTATGTACAGAGTGTTTTAGGTCATCCACATAGTCCGCATAGTGTGAAGAGGTCTCTTGATTATAGAGACAGTACATGACCTAGAAACATGTGATTTTATGTGTTATGTTTGTTTGTTTCATGGACTATATTTCTTGTTTATCGTGTACTCTATTGGATTTTATTTCATGTGCGCTTAATATATTGGTTTCATGCACTTAATATGTTACATAAATTATGGACTTTATTATTGTTTGAAATGTTAATTTACACATGTATATTTATGCATTTTATGTTCATAGTCAAGACATTAATATAGGACATTAATGTGAAATTTAGTGATCTCATACATGGATTAATATAGGACATTTTAATATTTACAATAATCAGTCAATAAATCATAATTTACAAACAAAAGCAATCTATTTATATACCAGAAATTTAGGGTCTAAACCTGAATTGCATTAAAATATGGGTCAAGTGGACATGGATCTTATGCTTAAAATGTGTAGATGCACTTCCAAAATCTACATAAGTTATTATTTTAATATTATTTGGAAATAATCATGTGAATGTAAAGTCTTTGGATTACTGCATATTTAGATTAATATCAAGTTGGTAATGAAAGTCTTTAACATGTCAAATTTAACTATAGGAAAAATTGAGAACATTTCAAAAAGAAAAAATAGTTATAAAATCAAAATAATCTTCAACTATAATAATGATTGCTCAAAATACACATGAATTAACATTGTACATGAATAGTAGAAATCTTCCAACATAAAAAATCTTCAATATTTTTTAAAAAATTAAGAACATTTCAAAAAGGAAAAATCACTAATATTCTATTTTATTCAAAATTAACATATATATGTAAATAAATATTAAAATTTTAAGGCTTTACTAAAGGTTTTATTGTACAAAAATATAGCAACTTAGGATTAAGGTTAGGGTTATAGGATAAAGCTTTGGGTAAAGGTTAGGATTAGGACACAACTAGAGTTAGGGTTAGGTTTCAATTAGGGTTAGATACAACAAGGCTTAGGGATATGATTAATTTTAGGACAGGGTAAGGGTTCAATAAGGGTTGGGTTCTAATAACGGTTAGGGTTAGGGTTCAATTCTAACTCTAATTAAAATTGTAATCCTAACCATAACAATACCATAGAAGATTAGAGAATAAAAGCATTAATAAATACTATAAATAATAGTTCATCAAACACTAATTTATAAGTTGTCAAAACAAATAATGACGTCTTAAGGGGGTGTCTAAAGGGGTCATAATAGAACGTCTTAAGGGGATGTCTTAAGGGGTTATAATATGTCTTAAGGGGATATCTAAAGGGGTCATAATAGAACGTGTTAATTAAGGGGATGTCTTAAGGGGTCTTAAGGGGATGTCTAAAGGGGTCATAATAGAACATGTTAATTAAGGGGATGTCTAAAAGGGTCATAATAGAACACTTAAGGGGATGTCTTAAGGGGTTATAATATGTCTTAAGGAGATGTCTAAAGGGGTCATAATAGAACGTGTTAATTAAGGGGATGTCTTAAGGGGTCTTAAGGGGATGTCTAAAGGGGTCATAATAGAACATGTTAATTAAGGGGATGTCTAAAAGGGTCATAATAGAATGTATTAAGGGGATGTCTTAAGGGGTTATAATATGTCTTAAGGGGATGTCTAAAGGGGTCATAATAGAATGTGTTAATTAAGGGGATGTCTTAAGGGGTCTTAAGGGGATGTCTAAAGGGGTCATAATAGAACATGTTAATTAAGGGGATGTCTAAAAGGGTCATAATAGAACGTCTTAAGGGGATGTCTTAAGGGGTTATAATATGTCTTAAGGGGATGTCTAAAGGGGTCATAATAGAATGTGTTAATTAAGGGGATGTCTTAAGGGGTCTTAAGGGGATGTCTAAAGGGGTCATAATAGAACATGTTAATTAAGAGGATGTCTAAAAGGGTCATAATAGAACATCTTAAGGGGATGTATTAAGGGGTCATAATAGGCCTAAATATATAGAATATTGATTTGATACATAGAAGTACATAGAGTATGTTTAATTTTGTAAGTATGTATGTACATACATGTCATCTCAAAATGATGTTTACAAAATTTGGATATGCCATCTCAAGAACATCTCAAACTCGTGGCTAGAATGTAGTAGGTCTTCACACCACCTAATATAAAAAAAGGTACAAGCAATATCAATGAAATCATCAAAACATACATATTTTAATTTATATAAAATTATCTATATGTACAAAACTCAAGTACCTACATTTAAAATTATTCCACAAATGTTTGTAGGTTGAATCCAGGCATCCTCTCCTTTTTTTTCCAAAGTATGAGATGAATGCAATGATGGCTTTAGGATACAAAAAATGACAATAAATCAATTTTAACTATTAATGTCCAAGCAACATCAACATGTAATCAAAACATGTATTTAAATATAATTTAATTGATAATTACCTATTTTTACCAATTATTCCATGTTGTCTAGGTTGAATTTGCATGGACTAGATCCTTTTTGTGATTATGCCTTAAGGATATATAAAAGAACAATTTAAATCAGTTTCAACTAATAACACAATTGACCAATGTCGAAACATGTATTTACTGTATTTAAAAGGATAAACTAAAACTAAAACTATATTTACCTATATTTACTTAATCCATTGTACCATCCGCATCCTCTCTTTTTTGCAATGCATCTATGATTGCCTCATGCTCTTCCATAGAAATTGACCATAGCAATTTTTTTTAAGGTCTTCCACGATACCGCTCTAGTTTTATATTTGTTGCCACCACCAAATGTGAATAATGAATAATCTTTTTATGTGTTTCATAGTCTTTGAATGCAGGTAGACCATTCTTTCTTCTCAAGTATTTCCGTAGCCAAGTGCCAACAACCACCACTGATCCTATTGGAAAACATGTTAAAAAACCACCATCAAATAACTTCTCAAAATTTACTTAAGGGGATCAAAGACTTGTTCTAAAAAATTGCTTAAGGGGATCTAAAACTTGTTATCAAAATTTGCTTAAGGAGGTGTCTTAAGGGGATCACCATACCTGTTGGATAATAAAAGCCATCATCATCTTCTCGAGGTGTTAACAACTTATGTTTAGTTTCCACACAACAAGCCAACCAATATTCTTTTGCTCTTCATTCCCCTCAGGTGCAATAACTGCATACACATGTCCTACCAACAAAATTCGATTTAATAACTTGTGCATATCCATATAACTAATTTAGTATTAAAAATAACTTAATAAAGAAAATAAAATGAAATAAATTAATTAAAATTCCTTCTTGTACAAGGTTTGAAACATGATCATAGTATTTAGATGCAAACAATTGATCATTTCTCCAATAGTTCTTTCATATTGATTATGTGCTTGTAGGTGTCAAGGATCTTTGCTCACTCTTCAACCCATTATGTATTTTCACAAGCTTCCCAATCTCCTGAGATACAAAATGGCAAAAACATGCAAGATCCCTTGTCCAAATAGTCCATGTGCTTTGCTGTCGCCTCCTAAATGAATGCCATTTAGTAGATCCACTATTGTCTCACAATCAACTCTAGATACAATGTTTTCTTCTTCCACCAACCAAAGAATCGATGAACTATAGAGTAATCACTTTCGAACCCAGTCGGATAATCTTCTATTACACCAATCCACAATCTCATGTGCATTTTTAAATTTCTTGAATCCTCAAATTTTAATTGTTCTCTAGCAAGAATTCTTTTGACACACACACCAACTCCATCATGTTCTCCTTTACCATGCCCAGCTTCAAAAAAACTCCATATATGTTGGACATTAAGTTCCTTTTGAACCCTACTTAACCAATAGAACATTCTAGCATTTTTGAACTACCCCGTACAATTATCTGACCATATGAGGTGTTCTTTCATATGGAAATCTTCCTCTTTCTTTTAAATTTCTATAAAATATACTAAAACAATGTTGAACAAACTCTGATGAGTGTAACCGATTGTCACTCAAATAAAAATGATACTCCTCAAAACTTTTCTATCATCCTCAGTGCTATCATCTGCATGTCTATAAACAATATGGACAAACATAGCTACTTGCACAAAATTATAATATTGAGATTGAATTTCCTCTTGCAGAGCGAGAGTACAATTCTCTGCAAAATCAACCACTGAAAGTATAGTACCAATTGGAAATGTGTTTCTACATGCGTGAAATTGGCCATCAAGCCATCGAGCATGTTCAGAGTGCATACCATATTTTGGTACAATTTTATTATTAAATTCACTCATAAATGCATGCACACTAACTTTTTCTGTAACTAAATCACAACTCTTTCCTATTTTTCCATCTTTTAAAGAATAGTGAACATTCCTAAATCTTTTGACGTCTACTAATTGTTGTCCAAAATCATGATCAACACTTTCATGCAAACAAATTCTTAAAAATGAAAGATTTCCGCAGTTAATGCATTGTCCAGAAATACAAGAACTTAAATAAAATAATTTATCATTAGATTTTTCACAAAACAAACCTAAAATAAACTCTCTTATTGCTTCAAGTGGCATATCAATACCACAATCCTGTATAATCATGTTAGAATGCAAGGTACAACGTATATATCGAAAAATATCATAAAAATAACGAAATTGAACATGTATTTTACAACAACAAGATATTCGTTGCTTATTAATTTTTACATACCAAGGTTTACATTTTTCAAAAACCTTTGAATTATTTTAATATTACCAGGTAACACTGAATCACTAAAAAATTTTCTATAAAATTCAGTTTGTGTTGTATCTAATAGGTGTTTTGGGTGAGGATCGCGAACTTTAGACCCCACCCTTAATTTTAAAACATCTCTAGCATTAGATGAAACCATAGTATTATCATGCCAATACTTTTCGATCAAAGATTTAATTTCAACATTCAATTTTATATCAGACCTCATTAGTTGTCCACTGAAACTCCAACATTGATTGATATGATCATTTTCTATACTTTCTCTTCTTTTTGCTGCTCTTAGTAATGTTTTAGGATGCATTTTTAAAACTTCACTAATATTGCTTACCATTATTTTATTCAAAGTTGTTTTATTAACTATAGTAGTAGTTATAGCTCTTCTTGTTGCGTTTTTATCTTTAGATTGACTATTTTTCCCAATAGATTGAATGGCACTAGCAACAGTAGACATAGCATGTTTTAATGATTGATCTTTTCTTTTTGGTTTAACATAAAAGCCTAACCTTTTCATTACTTTCCTCCATTTTTGCATTCTCATCAATTGCATCATTAGTGAACATTGAAATGCAATTTTTTTATGATAAAAGAATTTGGTGTATATTCTATACGCATGTGTTCTTATTTGCCTCCAAGAAATTTGATCAGGAAGATTATTGAAAACACCATTTTCAATTTAAAAAAGTATTTTCATTAAATTCAACATCACATTCTAGATTTTCATCTTCATTTTCATCTTCATCTTCATTTTCATTTACATTTTCATCTTCATTTTCATCAACAAATGGTTTTCATTTTCATTTTGATTTTCATTTTTCATCAACAAAATTTTCATTTTTTTCATTTTCATTAACAAAAGCGGTTCTCATTTTCATCAACAAAGCGGTTTTCATTTTCATTTTCATTTTCATCAAAAATATAGGTTTTTGTTTTATTTTTCAAGAAAATGATCATTTTGATTTCGTTTGCAACAAAGATTTTTCTTTTTGTTTTTCAACAAGTTCTATAAAAGTTTCATCTCTCTAAATATAGTCAAATGTCAACATCATTATATCCAACATCTTGTAAAACTTCTACATACAAATTTACCATTTCATAACATGTGGATTTGAAGACGTACCTGGATTTGTGCATATTGAAACATTCTCCTTAACATTCAAAGAGGGATTTGAAGACATAGTAGGACTTGTTTGTATAATCATGTTCTTCTCCAAATTGACTCCTTGCAAATTAGCTTCATCTACAACTATGGTATCTTCAATGTTTTCATCTTCAATAGTTGTTGAATTGGTTGCTCCACCATCGTTCATTGATTTCATTCTCATTCTTCTTTGTCTTTGTCTTTGTCTCTCTTTTTCTCTATTTGCTTCAACTTCTTGAGGAGTCAATTTATTTCTTCTCTTATTACGAGTTTTATCTCCTATAATTATAAAATTCTCAAGCACAAATGAATGTTAATAGTGAAATACTTCAAAATATTCAATCCAAATTGGAAGTTGAATACCTATTACGACAAAATTATTCCTCTTGTGTTTCTCAAAACAAGTAGAAAACTACCACAATTCCACTTTAAAAATTGTTTTCTTCATGCTTCCTTTGAAAAATTCAATCCATATTGCAAATTGAAACTTTTTTTTCCTCCAAACAAGCACAAAAATAACACAATTTCACTTCAAAAATGGTGTAGATGATGCTCCCTTTGATAAAATCAACCAAAAATCAAATTCACCACTTGTAAATACAATAACTTATGAAAAATAATTCATTTTTAGTGCTCTTGGCCATACATATGAAGTTGCAAAGTTGCATACTTTACAGTAATTTTGCATAGTATTTTTAAATAAAATAAACGGGATCCTGTTTATAAAACCAGATCCCGTTTATTAATAAACGAGATCTCACTCTATAATCGGGATCCCGTTCACTGCCATTGGATGTCAGAGCCGTTGTAAAGGTAATGGGATCCCGTTTTTGAAACAGGATCCCATTCCATTTACAACGGTCGGATTACTGTCGGATGGGAACGGGATCCTGATTATAATACGGGATCTCGTTTATTAATAAATGGGATCCCGTTTTTTTAAATTTGAATTTTGTTTTGCATCGTGGGCAGGTTTTTTCCAAGGTTTTTGGTTTGGGAAAAGCATTGGAAGTCCGAACCTAGGCCTTCAACCTGATTTGACCTGCAAGTTGAAGGCCCTAACAATGTCAAAGAAAAATACCAACTTTGGACATATGGCTAAGAACCTTTTTTGCAAAATTTTCTGACAAAATTAAAACCTATTTTAGATGAAACAATGCTGATTCTAAATATGTAATTTGTTTTGCAATTGAATTGTTTTTTCTATTTTTCAATTAATTTCTAATAAAATTGGTCTATAAACTTTAAATATCAGAGTTTTTTACTATTTTAATAACTTTTGATCAACATAACATTTTGACAAATGGATTGCACGAGAGAAAAGTTTAGACAATTCTTTTCAATTCAAAAAAAAATAAAAAATGATAAGTTTAGGTCATCTTATGCATGTCGTACATGACGATTTTTCAAAACGACAAATCTGCCTAATAAAAAATTAACAAAAAAAATATTCAATAAAAATTACAAAAAAATATCAAGAGCAAGCTTCAGTGAGTCATAAAACTTTTTGCAAAAGGATTTAGAAAAATACGATAATTTAAGTCAAAATAGGGATGTCGTACATGTGCATGGTATGGTAAAAAAAATGACTTTTAAACAGTGGTTTTTAGAAATGCCTGTTAAAACTCAATTTGTACAATCTGGGTATTGAAATAAATTACATATTTGGAAACTAGACTCCGAGCACTACATTTTATGATTAGTGAATTTTTTAAAGATTTCATCTCTAAGTGCTTCAAATTTTAAGGTCAAATGTGTCAAATACTGAAAATCAGGGAAAACACTTCCACTTTTTGGCCAAAAAGTGGACTCAACTTCTTGTACACACCCCACAGAGGTTGTCAAAATTACAGTTTCTATGCCCCTGTAGCCCAGGGATGCCCTTGAATTTGACCCCTCACGATGAGAGCCATTTATGGCTCATTTTATGCCATGTTTTAGCTTATTTCATATGCCTTCATACCCATTTCGACATTCCATTTCCATTCCATATTATATCATTTTACCATTTTATGTTGCATATGATTTAATATATATAAGTAATATTTAATTTAGTTTTTAGATAAAATATGTGAATAATAAATAGTAGATTGTATTTACTAACATTCGCTTCCATTATGCTAAATGCAATGTGTTGATTGAAGAAGAAAAAGAATGCAATGTAAATAAAACAATATATCATGCCATGTGTATTTTATTATTTGCTCATAAAATACTTTGGTAATTTAGTTATAACCAAATAATGTTTAATTTTATGGAGGAAAATTTCCTCACGTTAAAAATAATATTCTATTGTAACCATGAGCTATTTATGCTCCTACATTTTAGGGTCAACTATTTAAGCTCTTGTTTAAGATCATACATTTTAGGGTGAGCTATTTAAGCTCCTATATTTTAGGGTGACTATTTAAGTTCGTACATTTTGAGGTGGGTTGTTTTCCAACAAATGAATCAACAAAATGTTTGTATTCAAAAAATAAAACAACTAAATGTTAGCCACGAAATAATAGAGACGTGGCATGAAAATAGGAAATGGCTTGCACATATTTATTGTATAAATATGAGCTACGTGAGAGAAAAGAGGAGGAATGTATGAAATCATATTGTTCAAAAATTCAATATTATTGTTATGAGTTAAGTCAATGAGTTCTTTGATTATTTTCTTCAATCCACTGACTGGGAGGAAGGGCACCCCCTCTACAACTGCCGAATGAATGTAAATATTTTATTTTATTTATATAAAGTGTGTTTCATTATTTCCATATTATTTGAATTGATTGAACTTGAGATTATGTAATATCTATTTGTTTATATTTATAAATAATTTTAATTGATTCACATGTGTTTCACATTTAATTATGAATTCGGTAATTTGTGTTGAATTTCTATTTGAGAGTTTGTTGTGTGTGCAGTTCCTGTCACTTATATTCTCAAGAACAAGAATATCAAGTATAGTAATTCAATATCATCCATTTTAATAACTCCACTATTATAATTGATTTATCATTAGAAAATGAAGGGTAGAGTTATTAAAATAAATACTTGAAAAAAATGGATGGATAAATTCTATTAAAATGAATTCTTGTGTAGAATCTAATCCCATTAACACAAGAATACATACCTTGATTTGGTCCAAAGCTCACATATGTGGTTTTATTAGAAGCACCAAAGAAGCAATCATGAAAGGCTTTATTAGCAATTAGCCAAATATTTTCAAAAATTCAATGGATTCCCCCCCAACTTAATTTCATACTATAAAATCATGAGGGTATTAGGATAATCCAATGGATCAAGAAAGATAGTGACATATTTAATAATACCTTGTTCAATGAAAATCATCTTTTGTAGCATGTTCAATATGGTCATTAATACATTCAAACCTATCGATTTTTGCTTAATTAATTAATTATTGGTGGACCTAAATCAATAAGTGTGTGTGGGATACGTATTTTGACCATAGGTCTCCAAAGATCTAGATGCTTAAGTATAAAAACATCTATAACTGATAGATCTTGTAGGATGTCGTTATGTATCTCACACAACTCTTGAATCATTAAGGCATACAACTCACCTTTTATGATTTCATGATTGATTTCAACACACATTTATGAGTTCAATAGTAAAATAAGACTCATATTGAGACATTTCTTTATGTATGTGAATGCCTTCTAAACAGTGTGATTCATTAAATAGATAAGAAGAACTAAATGAATTATCTTTTAATTGATCATATTGTTCTTCAAACTTATTTATACCAAAATCACATCCATTAGTTGTTTTGAATTGAGATCCACCAATTTCAATCATATTAACAATTTGTAAAGGAATCATTAAAATCTCATTATTATATGTAGATTGAACCACCTTATTATGTAATATTTTAGTAGGCATTTTAGTTTCCCTTGGTGGATATGTTGAAGTGGATGGTGGGTGATATGAATGGGATAATGAAAATGGTAAAATTTGTTTTGGATATAAAGTAGATAGTAGTATATAGGATAGATATTGTGGAGATGGTAGTATATAAGATGGATGTGGTGGTTTTTGTGAGCATTCATTATACCCTCCTTGGTAGTATGGGGATTGTTTCCATTCACCATACATACGAGACAGAGAAGCATTTTGTGAAGAAACATATTGCCTTCCTAATTCAATAGAATTATAAGACATGTTAACATCATTAATCATACCTTTATCTTTCCAATTTGATGTGTGAAGTTGTCCTTGAGTTGCAAAGAAGAAATCCTCACCTCCATTGTTGTTGTGTCGAGGATTACTTATAACATCTATCTCCTTCATCATGTCCTCTTGAAAATTTTGACATGTGCACTCAGCTTCTTCCTTGCAACAATCAAAAGAACAAATGGTCAAATCATCCTTTTCAAAACTCCGTTTTCCTAAAAATTCATAGTTATTTGTTCTTGTTCAGTTATAAGAATAATACCTGTAGATGTTTGTGATAATGGTATTGGAAGATCAAGATTATCTAAGTTGCATCCATTAGGTAGAGGGGCTAGAAAAACATCACCATGTTTCAACGCAATTCCCCCACCAGTTTCTTCTTTTGTTTTTAAATTTAAAAGTGATGTGTTTGAACTGCCTTGAAAATGCAACATTTTTATTATTTTTATGTTGTTTCTTCAAATTCACTTCTTTCTATCAATTGAATCACAACAATGGGTGTGTATATGTAAATTATTTTACCTTCTAAGATCTACCTACAAATACAAACCATGCATCTATATGATTTAAGCAATGAAAATTAGGAGTAATCACTCAAGCATGACTAACAAGTGTGCAAGGTTTCATCCTAACACATTGTTCCTAACTCATATCACTAAACTAACCGGCCTTTGATACCTTTCCCCGGCAACGATGGAAAAATGATAGGCCCAAACTAGGGAAAAGAGTAAAATGGATTCAATGTTTAATAATGAATTTTAGTTTGGTCTATACGTGCCAATCTGGGGGCGTAAACTTACGAAAGGTATTGTGGAAATCTACGCAATGGATGAGAGTCATGAGATGAGTGGTTATGAATGCAGCTAGAAAATAGACCTACTGCAGATTAAAATAAAACTATCACCAGGAACTATCACTTTTTGGCAACAACAGCTTGGTCTATATAATAGCTGTTGTTGCCAAAAGTGATAGTTCCTGGTGATAGTTTTATTTTAATCTGCAGTAGGTCTATTTTCTAACTGCATTCATAACCACTCATCTCATGACTCTCATCCATTGCGTAGATTTCCACAATACCTTTCGTAAGTTTACGCCCCCAGATTGGCACGTATAGACCAAACTAAAATTCATTATTAAACATTGAATCCATTTTACTCTTTTCCCTAGTTTGGGCCTATCATTTTTCCATCGTTGCCGGGGAAAGGTATCAAAGGCCGGTTAGTTTAGTGATATGAGTTAGGAACAATGTGTTAGGACGAAACCTTGCACACTTGTTAGTCATGCTTGAGTGATTACTCCTAATTTTCATTGCTTAAATCATATAGATGCATGGTTTGTATTTGTAGGTAGATCTTAGAAGGTAAAATAATTTACATATACACACCAATTGTTGTGATTCAATTGATAGAAAGAAGTGAATTTGAAGAAACAACATAAAAATAATAAAAATGTTGCATTTTCAAGGCAGTTCAAACACATCACTTTTAAATTTAAAAACAAAAGAAGAAACCGGTGGGGGAATTGCGTTGAAACATGGTGATGTTTTTATAGCCCCTCTACCTAATGGATGCAACTTAGATAATCTTGATCTTCCAATACCATTATCACAAACATCTACAGGTATTATTCTTATAACCGAACAAGAACAAATAACTATGAATTTTTAGGAAAACAGAGTTTTGAAAAGGATGATTTGACCATTTGTTCTTTTGATTGTTGCAAGGAAGAAGTTGAGTGCACATGTCAAAATTTTCAAGAGGACATGATGAAGGAGATAGATGTTATAAGTAATCCTCAACACAACAACAATGGAGGTGAGGATGTCTTCTTTGCAACTCAAGGACAACTTCACACATCAAATTGGAAAGATCAAGGTATGATTAATGATGTTAACATGTCTTATAATTCTATTGAATTAGGAAGGCAATATGTTTCTTCACAAAATGCTTCTCTGTCTAGTATGTATGGTGAATGGAAACAATCCCCATACTACCAAGGAGGGTATAATGAATGCTCACAAAAATCACCACATCCATATTATATACTACCATCTCCACAATATCTATCCTATATACTACTATCTACTTTATATCCAAAACAAATTTTACCATTTTCATTATCCCATTCATATCACCCACCATCCACTTCAACATATCCACCAAGGGAAACTAAAATGCCTACTAAAATATTACATAATAAGGTGGTTCAATCTACATATAATAATGAGATTTTAATGATTCCTTTACAAATTGTTAATATGATTGAAATTGGTGGATCTCAATTCAAAACAACTAATGGATGTGATTTTGGTATAAATAAGTTTGAAGAACAATATGATCAATTAAAAGATCATTCATTTAGTTCTTCTTATCTATTTAATGAATCACACTGTTTAGAAGGCATTCACATACATAAAGAAATGTCTCAATATGAGTCTTATTTTACTATTGAACTCATAAATGTGTGTTGAAATCAACCATGAAATCATAAAAGGTGAACTGTATGCCTTAATGATTCAAGAGTTGTGTGAGATACATAACGACATCCTACAAGATCTATCAGTTATAGATGTTTTTATACTTAAGCATCTAGATCTTTGGAGAACTATGGTCAAAATACGTATCCCACACACACTTATTGATTTAGGTCCACCAATAATTAATTAATTAAGCAAAAATCGATAGGTTTGAATGTATTAATGACCATATTGAACATGCTACAAAAGATGATTTTCATTGAACAAGGTATTATTAAATATGTCACTATCTTTCTTGATCCATTGGATTATCCTAATACCCTCATGATTTTATAGTATGAAATTAAGTTGGGGGGGATTCCAATGAATTTTTGAAAATATTTGGCTAATTGCTAATAAAGCCTTTCATGATTGCTTCTTTGGTGCTTCTAATAAAACCACATATGTGAGCTTTGGACCAAATCAAGGTATGTATTCTTGTGTTAATGGGATTAGATTCTACACAAGAATTCATTTTAATAGAATTTATCCATCCATTTTTTTCAAGTATTTATTTTAATAACTCTACCCTTCATTTTCTAATGATAAATCAATTATAATAGTGGAGTTATTAAAATGGATGATATTGAATTACTATACTTGATATTCTTGTTCCTGAGAATATAGTTGCAGGTTTTCTTCTTTGGGTTACCTAACACTGTTTCACTAGTACCAGTTCATATTGGTTCTCTACACAAGCATTCAAAAGCACATTTTGTGGCCTTGTTAGTGGTAAGGGGAACCCCACGTTTCTTTTGTGTTCCTCTCTTATAGATCACAAGAGGATTCTTTGGGAAAAGTGTTCAACATTCATCAGAAAAACTTCTCTTGATGCTAGAACCTTGTGGAAGATAGTATGCAACTTGGTCTATGAGATCCATGAATCTTGTGGTGCTATGTTCTTGAGCTACACATTCAAAGAAAACTTGACATTATTCAGGAGCTTGAAAACATTATAATGCAAATCATCACACTCCATCATTGAGATGAGTATCCACCTACATAAAGTTGTATGGACACATTTGACAAGTTGAGAGACTCCAATTGGTCTTTCACTATGCAACCTTGTCTTTGGTAAGGAAGTTTCATTATTTGCACTCTATAGCTTTTCATATAGCTTTGGGAATAGTTATGGATATCTCTCATGCTTAAGAAGAATGGATAGCCTAGTTTCATGATTTGTCTCAAATTGGTCATCATAAGGTAGCATGTCTTTCAAAGATTGCAGTCATTGTGTGTAATTATTTCAACCAAGTGAGTGGTCATGGATTCCAAAGTTCTCCAATCACCTTCCAGATATGGTGGGTTGAGCTAAATGAGATCAAGATTGTTTGTAGTAGTGGTTCTATGTTCCAGATTGTGCTAAGGTTATTATTGGTCATCCTTTCAAGCATTGTAAGCAATTCACAGTTACTATTATTGAAGGGATTTAGATGGAACTCTAGAATTTGGATGGTATCATTTTGTCATCCATATGAGAGTTTCATTTTATTTGGCCATTATATGCAGCTTATCAAGAAGAGAAAAACATGAAAAAAAAATGAAAAAAATGAAAAAAGCAATAAATTCTAACAATGAAAACCTTCGGGCGTTGTTAGATAACTACAATTTGAAAACCAGTTTCTGGCGGATTGTAGTTGAATAAAATTCTTAGTGGTGAAAACTGTTTTCACAGCACCACTAAGTGGTAAGTGATTGAAAACTGGCTTGCCAGCGGTCACTTGTCATTATCAAAATTGAAAAAAATGAAAAAATGGTAAAAGAAAAAAAAAGGAAAAAAGAAAAAAAAAAGAAAAAAAATGCAATAATTGGTGTTCTTTCTCTCAGCTAATATTTTTCAGGTACACTCAAATGTTTCTATGGTTGTTTCTCCCTATTTGGGTGCCTCTAGCATCTCCTATCACTCCCCCATGTTGCTATGTTCCATTTTGTTGTGATCAACATTCCTTGATCACTTCGAGCACATGCTACACATTCAGTTGAGGTGTTAGCCAATAAAAGGAGAGATGTAGATACCAATAGTATGTTCTATAATGCTTCAAGCAGGTGGTGATCTTCCAAGTGTTCCAGTTTTTGGTTCCTTCCTTGTTGGACATTCACAATTGTTGAGTTCTTTTGGCTACCAGATCCTGGCATGCAAGTTGGTAAAACAATCAATTTTATTTTTCATTATTTTATCTCTTAACTTTATTAATATTCCTTATTATATTAATCATATAAGAAACATTCCACCTATCCTCTTCTTGTTGCCCGAGGACGATCAACCCTTTAAGTTGGGGGGAGGTATACCATCCTTATCTATCTTTTCACCCATCATTATCATAATCATAATCATTCAAATTGTCTCTCATATTCACCTATTTTGCATAGCTCATGTATATGGAATTATAGCATTTCAAGAAAATAATTCTATAGAAAAAATGCCAATGAAAAATGAAAAAAATGAAAAATGGTGAAAAAGAAAACAAGCATTAAAAGAGGATGAATATTGAAAAAAAATTAAACTAATATTGGAAAACAAAAGAAAAGCCATGGAGCTTGCTATGAAGAGAAATGCTAGATAGAAGTTGTGATGATGAATGAGCTATAATAGTCAAGGGTGAAGAAGGTACAATCAATTCAAAGTTATGATCATAGTCCAAATCACAACCTCTCAATAGTAAAGATTGCACGAGGATGTGCAATATGTTAAGTTGGGGTGAATGATGAGAGCCATTTATGCCTCATTTTATGCCATGTTTTAGCCTATTTCATATGCCTTGACACCCATTCCCACATTCCATTTCCATTCCATATTATATCATTTTACCATTTTATGTTGCATATGATTTAATATATATAAGTAATATTTAATTTAGTTTTAGATAAAATATGTGAATAATAAATAGTAGATTGTATTTACTAACATTCGCTTCCATTATGCTATTTAATGCAATGTGTTGATTGAAGAAGAAAAATAATGCAATGTAAATAAAACAATATATCATGCCATGTGTATTTTATTATTTGCTTATAAAATACTTTGGTTATTTAGTTATAACCAAATAAAGTTTAATTTTATGGAGGAAAATTTCCTCACGTTAAAAATAATACTCTATTGTAACCATGAGCTATTTATGCTCCTACATTTTAGTGTGAGTTATTTAAGCTCTTGTTTAAGATTCTACATTTTAGGGTGAGCTATTTAAGCTCCTATATTTTAGGGTGAGTATTTAAGTTCGTACATTTTGAGGTGGGTTGTTTTCCAACAAATGAATCAACGAAATGTTTGTATTCAAAAAATAAAACAACTAAATGTTAGCCACAAAATAATAGAGACATGGCATGCAAATAGGAAATGGCTTGCACATATTTATTGTATAAATATGAGCTACGTGAGAGAAAAGAGGAGGAATGTATGAAATCATATTGTTCAACAATTCAATATTATTGTTATGAGTTAAGTCAATGAGTTCTTTGATTATTTTCTTCAATCGACTTACTGGGAGGAAGGGCACCCCCTCTACAACTGCCGAATGAATGTAAATATTTTATTTTATTTATATAAAGTGTGTTTCATTATTTCCATATTATTTTAATTGATTGAACTTGAGATTATGTAATATCTATTTGTTTTTGAAAGTGGAAAAAATGGGTTTTATAGGGACCTAAAACCACAAATTTTACAAAATAAAGAAAAAGTTAGTAAAGACAACACAAATAGAAAGGCAGTAAAAAAACAACAGTAAATGACCACAGCCATCAAAAAGGCTAGCTAAGGCCATAGAACCAAAAAACTAGCCAAAAAGCTAGCAACAGCTAAATTTGTGTCTTTAAAAGATCAGCAGTCTTAGCTTCCAACTCATTCATATCTTGAACCCCCCTCTTTAAGATTTGAACCATCTGTGTAGTGGAAGGCTCTTTCCTTCTGAGGTTGGCCCGGGTCCTTTTAGAAATACCTTGTTCCTCATTCTTGCTTTCCTTTTTTTCTTCCAAGTCAACAACCAACGAACCCTATTGTGTTTTTTCCAGCTTTTTAGACATAGCGTTGATAATAATGGCATTGTGCCTAGCCATTTTATGGTTTTGTTCCACAAATGTTTTCAAGTTATTTTTAATTTTAACCATTTCCTCTTCCAGAGACTTGAACTTTTCCTCAATGTCTCCTCCTTTTTTACCAGTGTTGTTCTTATTTTGTTTCCCTTCATTACTGAGAGCATCCAATTTCAGCTCCAGCTCCTTCGATTTGCTATACAGAGCCCTATTTCTTTGATTGATCTCATTAATTTCTTGGTAGGCCCATTTCAAGACCTTGAAAATGTCACTAATGTCGTTTCTAGCAGAGGCCAAAATGTCACTAGACTGAACCCGTGTAATGTCCCCAATTTTGTGAGCATCAGAGTTCAATGGATTTAGCCTATTCCCGACTCTCATAGGCTACTATGTATGGTTAGAGGGTCTCTTTTGGCGATGATAAGAGGAATATCTCCTTCAGCATCTCATGTGGGTTCAAGTAGCCTTCAATTGATTCAGTTTCATATACTTACTATTTATAGTAAGTCAGCTGACAAGCAATTCTATTTATAGCAGGGCACCTAAAATTCACATGTTGGCAGTGTTGATTCCCAAATTCAGTTGAGTTGGTGAAATAAGGAGTTTTTCCTAAGTTATAATGTTTAATTATTATTAAAGGTGACTTTAATAATAATTAATATTTTTAATATTATATTTGCACTTTATGACTTGAGGGTCCATTCATCATTAAAAAGGGGGCCATTTTAATTAATTACTTGGGTGCCAATTTCAAGGACATATTTTAATATTCCAAAGTGCAAATATTATATTATTTTAAAATTATTTAAAAGGAAAATTGGAGGGGACTAGCCTATTATCTTTTAATCCCACATTGGTGAGAAAAGTGTATGAGTTCTTCTAGGAAAAGTATAAAAGAATCTTAAGGGGCTCATTTGGGGATTATTTAGAATGGATTATTTGATGTTTGTTTGATAATTTCTCATTGGCATTTGGGGAAGGGAGCTCGAGGGTTTCTGCCAGTGTATCAGCTTTGGAGAACAAAAACTCTCCATTGTATCAACATTCAGAGGTTGTGGAATATCAATTGAAGGTGTTCACTGTTGGCTTCATCCAGAAGTCAAGTCTATGCTTCATCAGATTTATTGCTTCAGATCTACAGGAGATTGTATTTCTGGGTATGCACATATTTGTAAAAATCTTTGAAAGAAAATAAATAAATTAATTGCTTTGCTACAGTAGGGTTTATGTTTACATTTCTTGTGTTTGATTTCTTGAATGGAAATCTATGAGAAAATATGAAAAAAATTACAAACCCTTATCATTTAAGATGCTGAAGGAGAGATTCCTCTGATCATCACCAAAAGAGACCCTCTAACTAAACATAGTAGCCTACGAGGGTTGGGAATAGGCTAAATCCACCAAACTCAGATGCTCGCAAAATTGGGGACATTACAACCTGGTCTAAAATGAGATTAACATTACCTGGTTTGGGGGAGCTAGTAAATCTAGTACCTTCAAATCTGAAAGAGGCAGGAGGGGAGGACAAAAAATTTCTACTAGCTTCAAGGTTCTCGGCTTTGTCTTCTAAGGAGTTTTTGGAGTAGGAGACTAGCTTGTTAGTAGGGGAGCTCTTAAGAACATGATTCTTTAAGGGGGCAGAGTAGTTGAGGAAGGTCTCAGGGTTATCTTTCGGAAGCTGGGTTTTTTAGACTGGTTTTTCTTACCAAACATCTCTGAGGATGGGTGGGTTTCAACAATTCTCTCCTGGTTTGGCTAAATCTTTGAACCCCCACTATCAGTATAATAGTCCTCAGACTCCGCAGAGGCTATAGGGTTAGATAAAGCCAACATGCTTTTAAAGTGTACATAAATTAACCTAATAAGACTAGGATGAAGAATAGGGTATCTCCTAGGATTTTTCTTATGGTCCTCTAGGCTATTAGTCAATGAACATAATAGGTAGTGAGGCATAGAAATTTGTACCTTATGGTGGAAGTGGTTAAGAATGGAAAAATGGTGCCCATACACTCTAGTAAATATCCTATCTAGTGTGATATACTCCATTATAATACGAAGTACCTTTCTCCACAACGCCTTGATAGTGTCAATTTTGAAATAGTTATTAGAGATTTTAACCAGTTTCAATTTCTCCTTGTCCTTCTTAGGAAATCTGATAACTGCCTTGTTAGAAAACCTTTTGTCATGATAAAACTTCACTCAGTGAACATACCAGTAATATCCCCTATAATTTTCTCATCCACCTTCACCTTCCTTCCAAAGATAATGATTTCACCATTTTCTAGTTCTTCTCAAAGTAGTCCGTGGCCACATAATCAGGTCCATGAAGTTTTTCCAGATATAGAACCAGGCCACCTCTTACAATTTTCTCCCAAACCTTGTCATTCCTAGTGTGCACCTCATAGCTATTAGGCTCAACTCTTTTCCTTTACCCCCCCATTTTCATTTGCTCCTTACTGTTGACTCTAGCAACACTGAAGACCTGTTGCAAAATTATGTAGTTGTTCCAATGCACCCACAACACATGTTGTTTTTCCTTCCCTTCTAAGTAACATGACACAGACCCATCAAATCTCTTGATTTTGATGTACTTGGACCCTTTCTCTTTAATCATTAAATATAGTTGCCTCTTTCCCATGTGTAACATCATAATCTAGTAAGGCCTTGACTTCAGTTCTCAAGTCCCTACAATTCTACCACATGTTCAATCCTTGCTTCCTAACCCCTTCATTCGCAAAGAAATCTACCATGATGTTAGGTTCCCTATAGATGTGTGAAACTTTTACCTTTTCAAATTTATATAGAATAGACTTAGCTTCATCTATCCAATTATTTATCGTCCAAGAGGGTGGGGTCCTCCCTAAAAGGCAATCAATTATATTTTTAGAATCTCCTTCAAGCCATAAGTTTTTTATATTCAGATTATGAGCTAGCTTTAAAACTTGAAAGGCTCCTATAGCCTCCACGACATGGTTGGTTTGGTTACCTAGGGATATGGCCACAACTGCCATAAAGTTACCATTTGGATCCCTTAGCATGCCTCCACTTCCTGCCATACCCTGGTTCCCTTTGTTGTTCCATCAAAGTTGGCTTTATGCCAGCCATTTGGTGGAAAGGTCCAACAAACACCCTCCCTACTTTTCTTAGTTGGCTTGGAAGTAGATGAAATATCCAATTTAATATTCCAATATTTTGATATCCTTAAATCATAGGGAGTGCACACCACAACTTCCAAGTTAAGAGCTTTTTGAGGAATCACATCAAAATTTTACTTTATAAGCCTAATTTTTTTCTCAAAGACATTATTCTCTGACATCTCCTTGTCCTTGAAAAGTCTATTGTTACATTCTTTCCACACTCCCCAAGCCACAAAAGGGAATAAGAAATCCCATAACCTTCAAATGTAGGGATTTTGAGTAGGGGCTTTCCATTGTAAAAAGAACCCTTCAATAGTTTGGGGGAACACCCAAGATAAATTTGAGATAGCTAATAATTTTCCCCAGATTAAGGAAATAAACAGACAGTGAAGAAACAAGTGGTTGGCTGACTCTGCCTCACTCTTGCAGAGGTAGCATCTATTGGGGATTTGAAATCCTCGTTTACAAAGATTGTCCATCATGAGGACCTTATTCTGAAGCATTATCCAAAAGAAGATATTGAATTTTGGAGTCAAGTGTTTAATCCAGGCTATAGATGAGAAGGGAGGGGGGCTTGAGAGAGGGACAACAAAGAGACAGTCAAAGAGATAGAGTAGTTACCTAAAGGGTTATCCATCTAGACAAGAGTGTCATCCAGCTAATTCTGTCCCAAGCTAACAACCTTTAAGGAGGATTGAAGTTGAGCCAACTCTTGACTGATCACGAATAAGTTCACCTAGTCTCCTTCATACCAGTAGTCTTTGACAGGTTCCCCAAAAGCAAATTTACATTGCTCTACCCATCTATTAAAGCTTTCAATTTTAATGACTACTTAAAGAGCCATTTATCCTCCCAAAATCTAGCTTGATTACCACTTCTGATGTGCCATCCTATCCTTGATTCCATAATTTTTCTACTAGCAATCATGTCATTCTAGCAAGGTGAACCACATGGGAGGACAAGAGAATCTAGTAGATCTTTGAGGGACATTTGGTCAGCAATATATTTACTTCTTAAAATGTCTTTCCATTCTCCGCTAGACGAGAAAGATCTCCATATTTGTTTGGAAAGAAGAGTCTTATTTGTTTATATTTGTAAAAAAAATTAATGATTCTCATGTGCTTCACATTTAATTATGAATTTGGTAATTTGTGTTGAATTTATATTTGAGAGTTTGTTGTGTGTGCAGTTCCTATCACTTGAATAGAATAGAATAGCTCTTGTTGCCAAGAAGTGATAGTTCCTGGTGCCAGTTTTATTTTAATTTGTAGTAGGTTTATTTTCTAGTTGCATTCATAACTACTCATCTCATGACTCTCAACCCTTGTGCAGATTTCCACGATACCTTTCGTAAGTTTATGCCCCTAGATTGACACGTATAGACCAAACTAAAATTCATTACTAAACATTGAATCCATTTTACTCTTTTCCATAGTTTTGGCCTATCACCTTAGATGAATGAATTTGCAAATTCTATTTTTTGGGGAATCTTTTTTGATCCAGTCTAGCTTTGTGATATGCCTATTCGCAATATCATCAAACAAGCTAAGTGATTGTGGCAGTGGTTCTACTAAGCACATAAAACAGAGGGTGGATGAATATGAAAATGTCAACTAGTACCTCTGTAGGCCAAGGGCACCGAACCTTTAGGCCTATCAGATGGGGTTTTTAGCAGTCAATGTCTTCACGAGACTTATGCTGAATCCTTCTAGCTATCCAGTGAGTCCAGCTATCAGCCTTCAGGATTTGTCAGATGCTCGTACATGAATATTCAATGGAGATAACTGAAGAATGTAAACGAGCAGAAAAATGACTATGTATAGAAATCACATAGTGCCTTGAAAAAAGCGCCCTTCTTGATGAGGTCTTAGAAGTAGTTTTTTGGCTTCGTCACCTCCAAGAACGTCTCTTCTAAGTTGTTCTAGCTACGCAATGAGATCAACGATGTGCACATCAGAGCACTCCAGCTCCCAGTGTAGAGGGTCAAATTAGAGCATTCGTGCTAAAAGTTGGAAGTTGCAAAATCATATTCAAAATGGTAATTGCACTATTGTAGGCTAAGGGCGCCCATGCTTTTAGGGTCCTTAACTCAACTTTCAAATGGCTTACATACAATAATTAGCTGCAGAATTCTTCTAGCTACATGATGGATCCATCATCTAGTTGACGGGGGTCATCGTTCACCGACAATGGTAGATTAAAGCACAAAGTGGAAAAATAGAGAAATGACTAAGTCTGGAGACCTTGCATCAATTTAATCAAAGGCACCTAATTTTTTGAGGTGTCAAACATTTTTTTTAGCAGTGGTAGCTCCCATCAGAAATTTCACCTTTGTTCTACAGGGTTCGTGGTGGATATCTCAGCTCAGTCACAGCTTCACTCAGGCATCTAGAAATCAGAGCTCAACAAGGGCAACTATAACTTTTCAATAAGCTATAAAGTAGGAAGTTAGCAAAAAATCTCAACTGTTGCTAAGGGATGCCTGGAGAGTCAAATTTGGACTTTTCAAAATCAATAAATTTTTCTAAGCGCACTCGGATGCAAAGATTTCAGTTAACTTATTTAAATAATATTAAATTTCAGTCTTTTGCATGCCAGCTTTTAAAGGGGCGATTTTTCTCAATATTCTAATATTGGCACCCTCTTTAATATTAAATTGCAAATTTTCATGTAAGGGTGACCTAAATATTTTAATATGATTAATGTATTGGGACTCCGAGTCAGTGACAGTTGAACAGAGTGGGGTCCAATTAGAATGTTTCTTTTGAAATCAAGGATTATTCTTGCAGTTGATACCATTAAGCTACAAATTTCTTTATTTATTTCAAGATGGCGTCCATTTCTCTCACAACAGGTTGAGTGCAAGTGAGTTTTCTATTGTGTAAACATGATTTGAAGGTGCCACAGGTGTTTTTTTTAGAATTCTTCATAGATACAACTCCAAATTGTTCAAGAAAACTTCATTCGAGGATAGGAAGAGTCATAATATAACTTCTATCTTCTCTCTCTTATTTCTTATATTCTCATCTTAGGTTTTCTTCGCTTGTTCAAGATTCGACGACTTTTGAAAAATCTAATCATCTGGGTTGGTTGTGCACGGCTTCCTCTACAAAACTCATGTGTTAGAATTTTTCAGGAAAAATTTTTCTAGAGCTTCAAATCTCTAAGATTTGATTTTTTCAACTGAAATTCCTTTGCATCATAGAGTAAAAAATAAAAATTTTGCAATTCTAACATTCTGGGTTTTCTTAGAATCTTCTTCTGGACAAAAATCATATTTCATATTTTCTCGCAAAAATCCCCCCCCACAGCGCCTCCTACCCCTAGTTGCTTTTTTCAAAAAATCTTTTGCATGTCAAGCTAAATGACATTTTTTCACAATTCTGATGTTGTGGGTTGTCTTACAATTATTTTTTGCACAAAACCCACGCCTTAGAATTTTTGGTGAAAATTGCCCTCCAATAAGCTATTTTTAGCCTCATCGAGTGACATTTCAACTTTTGCAGAAAGTTGTTAGAATATTTAGCTTCTAGAGAAAGTTGTCAGAATATAGCTAATTTTATAGTTAACACGCGGTTTTTTCAGATTGTAGTTCACTCAGACTAAATCTAAGACCAAATCGGTCTTAATTCATGATTTCATCAGAAAAGTTGACATGGATCTATATCAAGTGCATCCGGAGGGTTGATTTCATACCTCGTATATAGCTGATAGCTTGTTAAGGCTAGTTTAGAGGGTTGATACCGTTGGAATTCTACATATGTAGCGAGTTCATTTTCATTTCCCACAACCAAAGGATTCACAATCAAACTTCACGGTTTCATTATGCAACACTCTTCATAGAGAAAGGAGTGAAAAAATGTGAGAAACATCAAAAGTGTATAAATGTAGAAGAAATAGTGTCCATCACTTTAGTTATGGAGCCACCAAAGTTATCAGTCAAAAAAATGCTAGTTTGAGTGTGCAAAGATTTCCAAGATTGCTCAAGTTGCTGACAAGTAGTCAATTGATAGTTGAGATGTGTAAGTGCCCCAAATGGTGATGTAGTGAACAACCTTGTGGAGGGGTTACTTGCTCGAGATCACAACCAGTAGACTCTAGGTCCCACCTTTCAGGATAGACATTAGACACAATAGTTAACTCGACGCTTCTTTTTGAGTTAACTTGTTCTTCCACATCTCATGCATGTCTATCTTGGAAACATCTATGCATGGTTGGAGTTTTCATTTAGGGTTTTCATTAACTGATGGTAGTTTTCCAGTTAACTTACTTTCAATAAGGATGTGCATGCTTGCACATTGTCCATTTAGATTAGATGTACCGATTAACTGATGGTAGCTTTTTAGTTAGCTATAAAGTTTCTTTTATTAGGGTTTAGCAATAAAATGTTGCATGCTTGCAAGACTGTAGTTGACTCAAGGTGATTTTAAGATTCCCTACACCTTTTGATGTCTATAAATAAGAGCTTTTGCTCATTTGTAAATAACTTTTGCATGAGAGAGTAATATATGTTGTGCCCACCTTGCCTATAATATTTGTTATTCTATATGTGTTCGCGAGTATTTATTATGATGATGAATTTTCATGCCTATCGTGTTTCATGCAATTATTATGGTGAATGCTTATCTTAGTTAGATATAGTGGTCAGTTCAATCATAAATTGTATGTGTTTTGTCTATGCAATTTATTGTCCTAGTTGGCTATCCATTGTGTTGTGTTTCTAATAAGCCTATTCAAATTGAGCAAATAGTTGTGCCCACCTTGCCTTCACGTTGAGAATTTGTACTTAAATCTTATTGTATGATGTGTGTGATAATAAACCTATTCAAACAAGCAAAATGTTGTGCCCACCTTGCCTTCACGTTGTGAATTTGTACCCAATTTATCATGTAAGCTCATTCCCACTCTGTTTCCTCGTGCTCTATTTTCATGAGGGGATTAGATAGTATAGGTTTAGTTTTGAGTTGTAGTTAAGATATACTAAACCCAAAAATCCTTAGCTACAATGCTCGAAGTTTCTCGTAAAACCTTGTGCCTCTTTCAACTAAGACAAAAAGATAGGAATTAGTTTAGTTTACTTTTTCAAGCATTTTGTCTGCACAACGAGGGAGATTCCCCTCCTAATTTGAAAAGCACTTATTGCGTAGTGTGCATAGCTATCTGTACCAACTTGTACTATAGAGGTGTTAGTTGTTACACCAACAATTGCTTACAAAATAATCTTAAATCAAGAACAGGGGAAAATGAATAATAAGGGTAAAATGAAGAGCCCTAAATAGTTCATTTTTAATGATAAACCTTCTCAAACCAGAGTAAAGATAAAAAATTAAGGAGTTATTCTTTGGAAGAAAGTATTGCATTCTTCTGCAGAGAGTTCCTAGGAGGGTAAATTCTCATCAATGGATTTGCTAGTTAAAATGTATGCAATAACATTAGATTCCCTATAGCAATGAGCAATAGTATAATTTGGAATATCATCAAGTTGCAAAAAAATGTAAACTAGAATGTAGTTCAAGTGCCACGATGAAGTGCCTCAATTTTTTAAAGACGAAATTGTTACCATTGAATCTCCTTCAATGAAAAGATGATAAATTGATAATTTTTTGGCTAATTTGAGGCCTAAACTTAAAGGTTTAAACTTCAATACATTATTAGTGTCGTCAGGGATTTGTTCACATGTAAATGTGATGAAAGTTCCATTCAAGTCTCTTAATACAACAACAATACTAGATTTTCCTGGATTACCCCTAGAGGCTCCATCAAAATTTAGTTTGATGAAGCCGAGGGAGGTGGAGACCAGGAATAGATGCTTCTTTTAGGAGAAGATAGATTGGAAGAAACAAAACCAACCATGGGAATTTTCAATAAATGCCACTTTTTCAAAATAAAAGCATCCCAAGAAGAAAAATGCCTATTTGAAAGAGATTTTCTGTGAAGAGCTAAACAGGTTACCTCATATATCGATATTTCAATTTTTTGAAGGACCTGAGAGATAGAAGAATATTTCTTTCTAAAAATTATGGTGTTTCGTTCTAACCAAATATTACAGATTAGAATGGAAGGAAAAATCTCCCAAAGGGGTGAAAAAATGGAAGAGGAACAAAGAGAAGGCCAAGAAAGAAAATAGAGGTAAAGTGAAGTATGAAGAGGACTTGACCATCCAAGGTTATTTAAAATCCAACACCAACATATTTGAGAAAATTCATAATTCAAAAGAAGGTGATCCATGGATTCAAAAGCTTTCCCACACAACACATGGGAAGAGATTAGTTATACCTAATCTGCCCAATTTTAGACTAGTTAAGATTTTATCTTTTATGGCCAACCAAGCAAATTCCCTCACCTTGGGGAGGATATAAGGGCCCCAACAAAGCCTAATAGGAATAAAGATGTTGTGATTAGTGTTAACAAGAGAATTGTAACCATCTTTGATGTTGTATTACCTTGATTTAGATTTTAGCCAAATGATTTCGTCCTATTTATTTGAAAGGTAAACTTGTCTCTTATCCAACTTAGCCTTTAATAAAAGTTTAAGATGAGGTGGAGCTTGCAAGGAATTGAAATCCTTCCATTTGTTGATAGAAGGGTTGGAAGGGTTGATATCCAAATAATCTCTAACTTTATGACCCCATATGAGTTTTAAATATGATTATAATTGATTACAATCCCTCAATTGATGAAGCGAAAAATGTCCATTCCAAGGATCATCCTAGAAAAGGGATTTTTCCCTATTGTTGATCACCCAAGAAAGATGAGGGAGAATAAATGATCTACAAGAAGAGATAAAATTCCAAATTTTGGATCCCTTAGGGAGCTGCTTTTGTGTAAATATTCTTTCTTTATCAAAGGAATCCAAATATTTGTGTCATTAATTTGCACCATTTAGTATTAGGTTTAGTATAAATTTTCTACACCAATTTTGCACCTAAAGCCTCATTTTGAAGGAAGGTGTTTCTCAAACTAGCACCACCATGAATTTTTGGTTCACAAATAGTATCCTGTACAACAAGAGGTAATTTCTTTTTAGCAATCATATTTTTCGACCAAAGGAAATATCTGAGGACTTTTTGCAAAATTATCCCTTTCCCTTTAGGCAAGCTTAAACCCGACATAAAATAAATTGGAAGGGAGCATAAAATAGATTTAAGCATAACCAATTTACCCAAAAAGGAGAGCCATTTGGATTTCTAAAGAGAAATTCTATTAGAAATTGAAGAAATCAGTCTATCCCAAAAATCATGTTTTTCCTTTCTAGAGAAGAAAGGAATGCCCAGATATTTACACAGAAGATAATTGCTCTAAAAACCCCAAAACTTGAGTAATTTCCTTTTGATCAAAGGGTCAACATTCAAAAAGAAAATATTGATTTTGCTAGATTACAAACTTGCCCCGAATGTGAACAATAATTTGAAATAATATTTTTCATAACCTTTTCCTCTGCCATAGTAGCTTGACCCAAAAGAAGAGTATCATCTGCAAAAAGGGAGTGGGAGATCGGAGATGGAAAAGAACAAATAGATATTCCTTTCCATAACCTTGCATTTTGGGTCGAGATTATTGATCTACTCAAACCTTCCACCTATAAAATAAACAAAGAAGGGGATAGGGAATTCCCTTGCCTCACCCCTTGAGAGGGTGTAAAAAATCCTTGAGCAGAACAGTTAATAATTATGGAAAAACTAGCCCTCAAGATATAGGAATATATCCATTTACACCAAGCTTGTGAGAAGCCAAATTTCTTTAAGACTGCCAATAAAAAATCCCAATTGACTTTATCATAAGCTTTTAGCATATGTATATAATTTTAGAACCACTGTAGAATATTTTTCTGATAAGACTGAGTGAAGGACCTCATGTGCCAAGATGGCACCTTCAGGTGTGTCCTTCCCAAGTACAAAACCCCCTCATTCTTGTGAAACGATCAAGGGGAGCACTTTGGCGAGTCTAGATGCAATTGCTTTATTAAAAATATTGTAGATCGAATTACAAAGTGTTATAGGTCTGAAATCATTGAAAGAAGATGGAGCGGGTTTCTTAGGGATGAGAGCAAGAAAAGTTGCGTTGAAATATTTTAAAACATTCCTATATCTTCTAGATTTTTCTAAAGCAAGAAGAACATCAATGCCTATAATATCCCAACATTTTTGGAAAAAAAGAATTGTAAATCCATCTAGACCTAGAGCTTTCTTAGGTTCCATGGAAAAGACCACATTTTGTACCTCTTCAAGCAAAAATTTAGACATCAACATTTTATTTAATAATTTAGGAATATTATTTATTATCTCATTCTCTTCGAGACAGTTATAAGGAGCTCCTAAGGAAAGAAGATTTTTGAAATAATTAACCACCTCAACGCCAATGTACTTTTCTGAAGTAAGAATGGAGCTTAATGAGGACAAAATTGAAAGTATTTTATTTGATTGCCTTCATATTTTGTTGAGGCATGATTTTTTTTGTATTTTTATCCCCTTCATTTAGCCAAGTCTCCCTTCATTTTTGTCTCCAGTAGCATTCTTCTCGAGCAAGGATCTCTTCTAATTCTGCTTTAAGCATTTTCTCTTGATTATATAGGGAGTTATCCATTCCCTTTTTGATAACCTCTTCATATATTTTAGACAATTCTGATTCAATTCAGAATTTTTTTGAAAAAAATGTTTTTGAAATGTTTGATATTCCAGTCCTTGATCTTGATTTTCAGAAATTGTAATTTCTTGCTCAATTGAAACATTCTTGTTCCCTCAAAAAAAGGACTATTAAGCTACCATTCTCTTATTAAATTAACAAAATTGGGGTCTCTAAACCACATAGCCTCCAATATGAAAGAACATTTAATGATTTTATTTTCTTTGAAGAAAGAAAGAGAAATTGGAAAGTGATCAGATCCTAGGAGAGCATGAATAATTGAGACAAAATCCCAAGGAGCAGTAAGCCAATTTTCAGAAAGAAGGAAGCGGTCAAGTTTTTTAGCTATCTGATGAAAATCCTTTCATTTGTTTGTCCAAGTGAATATGTCATTTTTAATAGGGCAGTCATATAGATTGTTGGATGAGATAAAATTATTGAAATCATCCATCATGGCAGCTGGGGGGGTTAGTCCACCAATTTTTTCAAAAGAGTTTTTGATAGCATTAAAATCTCCTGCAAGAATTTTAAAGGCGGGAGAGTCAAGCTCATAGCTTGTAGAAATTTGTTCTCAAATTTTCCTTTTTCCATATAGAGTGCATGGACCATAAATGTTGTAAATCAAAAAATGAGTGTTTTTAAGCACCAAGCTGAAACTTTTATCCAATTTTCTTTAATTTGAAACTAATCAACTTTAACAAAGGACTTGTTCCAAAGAGTGATTAAACCCCTTGAGGCACCAAACGCAGGTGAGAGTGAATTCCCAATCATTCCAAGAACTAAAAGTTTCTTTAGCAGATTAAACAAATAGTTTAGTTTCCTAAAGTAAAATGATTTTTGAGAGAGTGTCAAAAAGATGACGCTTTATTAAGTGTTTTTTGTTAGGGGAATTTAAGCCCCTAACATTCCAAGAGAGAACCCTCATTGCCCTTGAGGCGAGAGTCGCTCTCTCCTCTTCCTTTCAATTCTTTTTGAGGATTTAGTCACCATAGTAGAATCACATTGCTAACATTGCAGGGGAGTACTCAAACCACCCAATTTCTTGGAGGTTGAACGAAGGTTCATTTTCAGAGTAGATTGAAGCCCTGTTGCAATTTCTAGATTTGTCTTCTCCTTATTGGATTTCTGACCACTTTTAGTTCTTGGAGAATTTGACGCCTTAAGGTCAAATTCTGATTGTGATATGGGAGGGGAAGAAAATGAATCCATGGCAATAGGAGCAGAAGGAGGAGGAGGAGATAAACTGGCTTCAGAAAAATTTAGTTTTCATTTTGATGTTGATTGAGTAATGGGAGGAACAGGACAATTCATTGTTGAATCATTTTCTCCCAAAACCTCGTCTGCAATTTCTTCAATTAAATCTTCTACTACCTTAGTTATAGCCTCATTAAAAAAATTCATCAAATCATCCTCAAAACCATTGAGGATTTTTTTGAAGTGTTTGATTTTGCACTTCGAGAGAGCATAGTCCCTATTAAGGGTCTAAGAGGAACTAGTATGAGTGTCAGAAAGGGGGTTTACATTATTCAAAGGAACATTCGAAGAAGAGGGTTTCAAATCATGGCTTAAAATAAGTTGAGAATGTACAGGTTGGCCACTTTAAAAAATATGGTTAAGATCCCAATTTCCTTCAATAAGGATCCAAAGAGACTCAATATGATTTGAAGAAGGAGGGGAGAGATGAAAAATGAGAATTAGATGCTTGTTGGTTCAAGCCAAGTGCCCCTAAAAGTGCAGATAGATCCAAATTTTTAACACTGAAGAAAATGTCAACATCAACAATTAAGGTTACCTCCTTCCATAAAGATTTATCCCATTTTACATGTTGAATCCACTCCCCTTTGTTAGTGGAAAGAAGAATTTTAAGAGGGAGGGAAGAAGGTTTATTGATCAGGGCCCAAACCCTAATGGAGGGTTTGCCATTTACAATAATAAATTCACTTTTAAGGAAATCTCCTAAGTGTTTAACAATTTGTTTGATGGAAGAAATATCAAAAAATTCAACTAGAAGATATGGTAATGAAAAATAAATAGGGAGAGGGCACAAACTTAGAGTTTCCAAAGACATGTTTTCTTTCTAGTCAAGAATCCCAAGAAAAGTATTCCCAAAGGAGTAAGGCCCTTTACACATTACTCTGCCTTTTATAGTGCGATTCTTAAATAATACAAATAAAGATGAAGCATAAACCACAAATACATCAAAATATTCATACCAATGCTCCCAAATCCAAGCCCATAATTTAGAAAGCAGCTTATCTTCACCCTAGAGTTGCACAAAAAATCCATTTTGCGCACAATCTTCAGACTGGCTTTCTAAATGCAAAGTAATTGTTGGGACCAGCCTCAATTCCCTATCCCTACCAGTCGTTGCCTCAGAATCATGTAAACCAGGGTCATTCCCCTGTTGGGAATGGAAGTTTGAATGGCTCCTTGAGCTTCTAAATTTTTTCTGCTCGTCCAAAATCGAGGGTTTATTTCCCTATTCTCTCTTAAAACTACTCTGGTTCTCTCGCTGATTAGAGTGCCATTTCCAGTTATCCTTGTTTCTCTAGTGTTGGAAATCCTTATAATTTTGGTGGAAATTCCCTTTTGGAGTACGACCAAAAAAAGAATGAGCGCTTGGAGAAGGCCGATAATAGTCCTGTTGCTTATGATTCTGCATTGACTTTGACCCTCCATAATTATTGTGTTGCGTAGTGTTCTTTCCTAGGCAAGAAAAGTCTTGTTGGGAGGAATTACTGAACGGGCCATAATTTATCCTTTGATCAGACGAAAGATCATTTTGGAAAGACCCCAGATTTGTGGTTTCCAAAATACCCTTGTCCCTAGGGTCAAATTGAGTCTGAAAATGGCGTTGTTTACTAGAATGAGGATTTTGACCATCAATAGAGGGCCTAGATGGATTTACATTGTCTCCCTAGCTAACCCTTCCACCGTGCTTTCCGCCATGTGTCTCACCCAAATTTAGGCTTTCTAAAATACCCTTATCCCTAGGGTTAAATTGAGGATGCCTTTTACCGGAGAAAAGATTTTTCCCAAAATGAGGATTTTGACCATTAGTCGAGGGCCTAAATAGGGCTACATCTTCTGCCCAGCTAACCCTTCAACCAGGCCTAGAATTTGATGGTCTATTTGACCATTTTTTGCATTTTGGACCGTATATTACAACCTAAAATTTTATTAGACCGTATCATTTGACTTGCTATATTTTTATATAACCGTAAAATTGACACTTAAAATTATTATTAAACCGTAAAAATTTATTGTATATATATATATGAATAAATATATATATTATAATAATAAAATAATTTTTATAATAAAAGTATAAATTAGTTTAGATTTGGAATAATTATTTCTAATTTCACTTTATATTAATATAGATAATCTATTATAAATATATTTATTAATTCAAAATCTGTTGAAAATAGAATATTTTCAAGATTAAATATAGTTTTTTCTAATTTTTTAAAGATTTTGACATTTTTACTAATAGTTATCATTGCTTTTTATTAATATAGATGATTTATAATATTTATTATAAAAATTATATTAATTCAAAATCTTTTCATAATATAATATAATTGATTTTTAACTTTTTGAATATTTTAACAAGATTTATTTTCTATATAATTTAGAAACTTTAACATTAAATTTAAGATTTTTAGATTTATTTCTAATTATCAATATTTTCTAATTTTACAATTTTTTTAATATATATAGGATATCCTTATGAATAATTACATAACACAAATTTTCACTGTTGAAAGCATTTATTTTATAGCATTGTAACTTGTTTTTTCAGCAGCATTTTGTTTGCAGTGATTCCCAACTTTGAATTTTTTCAAGATAATATAGCATCAAACTTATTGGTGAGCAATAAGCATGTTGAAATTTTATTTTCCTTTTACAAATAATTATTCTCAGCTTTGATTTTTTTCAACATAATACAACATTTAAGGATTAAGCATTTTTTTTTACAGGTGATTCACAGGCTTTGATTCCTTAAAGAATTTTTTTTATAGGCGATTCACCAGCTTTGATTTTTTTCAAGATAATACAGCAGATTCCTTAAAGAATTTTTTTTACAGGTGATTCACCAGCTTTGATTTTTTTCAAGATAATACAACAACTTCCTTAAAGAATTGTTTTTTTACAAGCGATTCATTGACTTTGATTTTTTTCAAGATAATACAACAGCTGTGTTTTATTGGTGAGCATGTTGAAATTTTAGATAATGAGTTGAATAAGGATTAAACTATTTTTAATTTTTAATGTAAATGAATTTGTATCCATATTTGATGTTACCGGTTGTAAAAGGGAGTTAAACTCTTTTGTTGATTCACTGCATTTGAGTTGTGAGGGTTTCAAGATGAAAGATGCATGGAGAGTCTTTTGTAACACAAAATATTGGCAAGGATTTTCAAAACAAAACATCATCAAAGATGTTAGAAAGTCAAAGTTGGGTTTGGATACATTGGATGCATTAATGAGAGTGTCTTTAAATGTACCTCAAGAAAATGATGTAAATTGGAATAAAGTATATCAAATATGGAAGAATACAAAGTCAAGAATAGTTCTTGACCTTTGATAACATTTGTTTTTGTTTATTTTCTATGTAATGCATCATTAATTTTTGCATCTCAATTTAAAAATAATAAAAGAAAATAGTTCCTTTCTTTCCAAAAGTTTTTTTCTGTGTTTAAATATATGCAAATTATATAATGAAGGTTTGTATCAAATTATTATTTTTTTATTGTTTATTTGGTATTTTTAAGAAGTATGATTCCTATAAAAAATACTTAATTAATTTATATGATACATAATATTTAAAAAAATCAAATTACTTGTGTTATTAAAAATAGAAATTTATAAAAAAAAAAATCATATTTAATATGTATGATTAATAAAATCAATAATATTTTAATATTAAAGATTTTATATTAAAAAAATATAAATTAAATATTTTTTGACAGTTAATTTTTTTCATAAAACGTAAAGTGACAGGCATTTAAATAAACAAACCGTCACAAATTTTTCATATGACAGGCAGGGGTGGCGTCAAATTCCAGGCCTGCCTTCAACCATGCGTTCGGCCATGCGTCTCACCCATTAGGGTTTGAGTTAAAGATCCTCTCAAAATATTGAAACGTGCAAATCTTAGATGTTGGTCATTTATGTTTTTTCTTTAAAAAGTAGGTGCTTGCAGTGTTTGCAACAAGTGAATTAGGAGTATTATCTTCACAAGGACAAGCTCGAAGATCTATTTCAGGAAATTATAACAGTAGCAGTGCTAATCAAAATCTTCACAAGATTACAATTAAGTCACATTTACTATTGTTGTTATTTTGTAGTAAGTCCAAAATGGGCTATGGCTTGATTGTAGATGGAAGAACAAAGAGCAGGTGGAACGATTTCAGTGATAGATTGAGATTAATCCGCAAGTTATCAATATGGGACTGCAACAAAATTGGACGACGATTAGTTGTTGTTTTTCTCTGGGAATAGCTCTTATATTTTACTTTAAAGAAAGGCAAAAAAAATTGTGCCCTATCAAAAAGCGGGTGAAGGCGAAATTTAAATCATTTCTAGTGTCCTGCGGGGCTCAGAAACCATGCAAGGAAAATCTACATGATAAATTTAAGGGAAGCAATGCGTTTTTCTTATTCAAATGTAGCTGTAGATGCAACAATTTTTTCATTTCAAAAAATCTGGTAACAGGAAACATAGGTATTTAAGTGGGCCCAATGCATGGAAATGGTTGATGTTTAAATTAGTTAATGGCTTCGTTCTTCAAAATTCTTATGCAAATGCGTTCACCTGTACACAACCCATGCCATTCATAAGAGTGGAAAAATTATAAAATTTAAAATTCCAATTCACGTGGATAAATTTTTTTCACTTAGATAAATCTAATTTTTTCTTTTATAGAAATTAGGTATGATTTGCTTTTGATTTTGATTTTTTAGGATTTCAGATGATATTTTGGAAGATTTTAATAGTAAATGACAGTAAATTTATCAGCAGTTCAAACTTGCTTTTGGAAAACTTAAGAATGATTTAATGATGAGTAAATCTTATTTTTATACGTGAAACAGATTTACTAATCAATTTTAAAATTACAAGTCCACAGAAAAGCCTATGGACTAAATATAACTGAAATGAATAGTTTTAACTTTTGCTGCAAATTTGGATGAATAGAATGCTCCTTGCTAAGCAAATTTAGAGAGCTTTCTCATCTAATGGAGAATGGAAAAATATTTTAAGAAACAAATATATGGCTAATATTGGATCTCTTAAAGCTCTGTTAGACTCTCCTAATTTTCCTTGTGGATCGGCTTGTTGGAATGATATGATTAAAGCGAGAAAGATTATGGATTTAGGAGTTGGGTCGAGTATAAGAAGTGGGAATCAAGCTAGGTTATGGGAGGATAGATGGTTATTGAAAGTGCCCCTTATTTTCGATGAAAGGTTTAATAGGTGGGCTGATACCTGCAAAGCTACTTTTGGTACTCTTGTTAAGGACTATTGGAGAAATGGGGGTTGGGTGAATCGGCTCTAGATTAGCTCGGATCTTGTTCTGATTTAATCTTCTTTGATGGCTATTATGATGAAGTCGAGTCAGCAAGATGATCTCTTAATTTGGACAGCTAACCCTTAGGGAAGCTACTCTATTTCTTTGACTTTCTCTTTGTTGTCCCTTTCTCATGCCCCTTCTCCCTTTTGGGCCAAAGCCTGGATAAATCATCTGACTCCCAAAGTTAATATATTTTTTTGGATCCTTCTTCAAAATAAAGTTTTCACGGTAGACAATCTTTGCAAGTGTGGTTTTCAAATCCCTAGCTGATGCTACCTGTGTAAGGAAAAGGCAGAAACGGCCAACTTTTTATTTCTTCATTGTCCATATGTGGCAAAAATTTGGGGAAGATTTCTGGCTCTCTGGAATTTTTCATGGGTTTTTCCTCATTCTATCAAAGACTTTTTCATCCAGTGGAATTCTCCTTCTCTGAATCCTTCTATTCTAAGATTATGGGCTTTTACTTTCCGTTATATAGCTTGGGGTGTGTGGAAGGAATGAAATAATAGAATCTTCAGTGAAAAGGAAACCTCAAAGAACATTGTGTACAAGAAAACATTCAGATTAATTCCAAAAAATTTCAATATCATACCCCATCCGGCGAATATGAGAGAATTTGTGGTTTGTTCTTTCTATGACCTTAAGATGGATAAGGATTGGAACATCAAATGTGATGTGTCAAAGGCCACAAAACTAGCTAAAGAGGACTATGAAGGAGTGTGTTGGAGTCATCCGCCTAAAGCTTGGACAAAAGAAAACTTTGATGGGGCGGCAAAGGGTAACCCAGGTTTAGCTGGAAGTGGGGGAGTAATAAGGGATTATAATGGTAAGTTTGTTGCGGTGGTGGCCATCTCCTTAGGTACATAGTCTAATCACGTGGCCGAAGCCATAGGGGCTTTTCAGGTTATCGACATTGCAAGTAGAATGAATGTAAAAAATATTTGGTTAGAGGGTGATTCTAAAAACATTATTGATTGCATCCTTTGTAAATCCCCTCCCTCGTGGTCCATTAAATGTTGGATCGAAGATGTTAAGGCTCTTTTATCCAAATTTGATAAAGTTATAGTTACTCATGCCTTTAGGGAAGCCAACAGTGTGGCTGACTTTTTTGCTAATGAGGGGGCTAAAAAAAGGTATAATACGTGGCAGAAACTCAATGAGTTGGGAGCTGACGTAAGAGCCTTGATTGAGTATGATATTATTCATGGAAAAGTTGCCACTTTTTTGATGATGAAGGAGAATAAGGCCAAGTACAAAGTCATCATAAGATTTTGTGGGGCTGCAATTATTAACTCTACTGGATGTAAGAACTGGCACGTTTTGTGCGTGCTTTGGTTTGGCTACTGCATTTTGATTCACTGTATTAGCTCTACTATCAATGCAAGTGAGGTGAATACAAAAATCAGGGGAAGCAAGAAAAGAGTGGAGCCGACTAGCTATGAAATGCACAAGCAAAATCTGAAGGTTTGGAGGCAAATCATGGGTGGTGAGCTTCTCCCATTCATCGAAAAGCTTCATGTCTTGACCCAAAAGCTACTGCGTATTTTGCTAAATACTGGGGGAATGGAGAAATTATTCTCTTTGGCAGGAAGGTCAGTGTGGATGAGAATCTCATTGGGGAGGTCACTAGTCTTTCGACTGAAGGGATGAAGTTCTTCCATGATAGAAATTTTTTGACGAGGATGTTATTAAGTTTCCCAAAAAAGACAAGGAAAAGAAAGAGTTGATCAAAATTTCCAGTAGCTACTTTGATGCTGATCCAATCAAGGCGTTATGGCGGAAAGTGCTCAGAATTATAATGGAATGCATCACACTGGATGGCACATTTACTAGAGTTTATGGATACCATTTTTCTCTCCTCAATTATTTTTTTCATAAGGTAAGGGTTTCATTCCCTCAATATTTGTATTGATCCTGGAATAATAGCATGGAAGATTATAAAAAGAACCCTAGGAAGTATCATGTTTTGCATACTAGCCTCATTCAGCTTATTTATGAACATTTTAAAAACATATTGGCTTTATCTAACCCTGTCTCAGCTTCGACATCTGAAGATTATGATACTAATAATAGCTTGTTTGAGGAAAAAGATAACCAAGACCCTAATTGGAGAGAGGAATATCATCCCTCCCCCAAAAAATTAGGCAAGAAAACCCCGCTAAGAAAGCCCTTGACCAAAAAAGTGTGCCTTGTGAAAACCCCCGTTGGCTCTACTCAGAAAGAGAATTTAAAGAATAAGGACCCCCCTACCAACAAACTGGTCTCCTATTTTGAGGACTCCCCAAAGGATAAAAGTGAATCCCCCAAATCCAATGAGGAGTCCTATACCTCTTACCCTACCACAGATAGAGAAAATAGACCTAGATTCCCTAGTAATTTTAACCCTGAAGACCACTACTTTAAGCCCAGCCGGGAGTTTCCTGATGATATTTTAGCTATAGCTAGAAATGGGGCTATTGATTATTTCAGGATTATGAGGTGGGATTTTCATGAGATAAAGGACCTCAGCTTAAAAAATAAGGCTCTCACTAGTAAGTTGGAAGAAATAATAGCTAAAGGGGTTACCCAAAATACTGTTGAGGTTGTGTGTACTGAGGAGAAAATGAGGTTGATGGTTGAGAGCCTTCAATGAAGTGTTGAGCTTATGGATAGGATCAAGAAGGATTACAAGGTTAAGATTAAGGTTTTGAAGGGAGAATTAAGAAAAATCAAGGACACTATGAAAACTATCAAGGAGCAAAATCACAGAATTGCTAAACATAACACCACTTTCATGAGCACTATGGTTGAGAAAATGAATAATTTCCAAAAGGGTTCTCTGGTGGTGGATCTGGACATTGATAAGGAGAAAAGCAAGATTAAGGAAGCTAATATCTCGAAGAGGACGAGAGCTCACCTGAAGAGAAAGGTTGATTCGACGCCACAGTTGATTCAGGCTCTGAAAAAGGGTACCCAGGATATGTGCAACCTTGATGTTGAGGTTGCTAATACTTTAAAGTCTTTAGGTTAGTTTTGGGTTTTTTTTGGTGGCCTGTGCTAGCTTTAGGCTGGTGGTTGCGGTCTTCTCTTGCTTTTTTTTGTTGGGTAGCCTTCCTATTTTTTGGGGTCTGTAATGTTGTATCTCTCTTTTCCTTGTAAAATTTATGGTTTTAGGTCCCTATAAAACCCATTTTTTCCTTTATCAAAAACTTTTGTTGCACTTGAGAAATTCTAATCTCTGCTCTGATATTGCAGAACGTTACATTGCCAACTTTTCTATGCTTAAATGGTTTTGGATGCCACGTGGGTGATATGGTTCGAATCAGAAAAAGTTTTAGAAGAAGATAAGGGCTTCCTCCTCGAAGTATAGCAGGTTAGAGGATCCCTCCTTGCTAGATACATAATGGATTTTTTCTATGAGTATCAGTAGTAGTACACACGATAGAAGCGATGATCTAATTTCTATTAGATAAATATATTTATCAGAGTGGACGAATGTGTCACGTAGTAATAAATTATTAAAAACCAAAGCTATGGATATGTATCTCCTAGCTCCTCTCTGCATTGCAATATTTCGCTCAATTTTTATTTTTTTAAATATAAAAAACCATAGCTCATGAATATAATAATTTGCACAATTAAATATAAATACGAAATCCTTATTTTATGTTGATAAGACTGACCCATTAATACTTTATTCTGTAAATTAGGTTTAATGCTCAGAAGATAGCTTAGAATGACAAAATTATTTTCCTTTGGAGCGACTATTTTTCTATTCCAATTCTACAGTGATCTATTTCTAAGAGAAACTCCTTTTTCCACCTTTAACACTTCCTAACAATCAACCTTCGAAAGTCTAAATATGCTACCAATTATAAGGTTATTCTAATTCAACCTCAAAGTTGAACAATGGTGATGTTCATTTGAAATAAGACTTTTTTTTGTCTTTCAATTTCAACTCTACATAATGGTGATCTCCATGTGAAATCACTCTTGAAAATTGTGATTTTTTATTTCAAATTTAGAAGGTTGGTTCTTCTTTGGAAGAAGTATTAATCAAAATAAAATAAACTCTCATAGTATGTCTCCTTCTTATTGCTTGACCTCTCTTAAATAAATCTTTCATCTAAAGATGTGTGTCTTCAAATGCAAATTTTATGATTGATATAATTTATTTATTTTATAATATAATTTGATTGTATATTTTATGTTGGAGAATACATCTAAATTACATTTCTACATCTAATCCCTCCTACTCATAGGTCATACACATGGTTCTTGTAGTGAAAACAAAGCATTTGAGTTTAATGTTTGAAGAGGGGACATTATAGTTTTCCCAACCCAAAATCAATCTTTAAAATTTTCTATTTCCAATTGTTAACCCTTGGTGTGATGCAATTGGCTTCTACTATACTACTTTAATATAATTATAGTTATTTAAAGCATTGAATATCTCAACCACCATCAACACACTTATGAAAACTGTTGATCGATGACAGTGGTCTAATATGTTGTAAGAGTAGGTTGTTTTACTCTTTGAATATATGTCTCCATTCAATTCTAGTTATTCTTTATTTTCTTGTAGTAATATAAAAGTTCTTAAATTTATTTCTTTATGTAAAGTGGTATTGACATCTTCTACCAAAAAAACTTGTTACACTTTATTACTTAACTGTTTACCATTAACTAAGAAATATAAAAGTGTTGTCTTCTGAGAAAAAAAATGGTTTACTTTTTGTGGATATAATTGAGTAGATGAAATATGTTGTTTCTATTTAGATCTCCATAGTAAAATGAACAAGTCAAAGAGAAAAGCACACTTCCTTGTGGTATATCAAATTCTTGTTTATCTTGCTTGATGCTTGTTAAGGAAATTTTAATTATGATAATTCCTTGTGAATGGCTAGTAGAGTGGTTCATTGAATATTTCATAAGGTTTATGCCATTGTCTACAATACAATCCTTTTCAAAAGAATATTTGACAAATTTAATTCGGTCAATAGCATCAAGTGCTTGTTCCCCATCACACATCAGAATATATAACTTTGGTAGACCCATGAAGAATCCTTCACCCTTAAATCAAAGAGAATAAGATTAACTTAAATTTCATTATAGTCAAATACATAAACCCTAAAGACTTATGATTTTTTTTTTTATGTTGCTTCTTCATGCTCTCTAGTTATTCTTGGATTTAAATGAATAAATATGGTCTATTTTCTTATGTTAATTCTTAAAGTTGTTTAATTATGCTTGGATCTAATTGAAGATACAGGTATAGCCCCTTTGAAAACAACCCATATAATAATAAATTATTTATGACTAGAATATGATTTAGTAAGTTCATTTTGTAAGCTATTTGATTATTCCTTGAACTTATGCAAGAATTTGTTTAATTGTTTCAAAACAGATCCATATACGTGATCATTACATCTGAATTACAACACTCTTCATATTTTCTTTTTACAATTACCTTACTCTTGCTATAATTCTTTGAATTTTTTTGTTGGGATCCACTTCATAATTTATGGAATCTACATATAACTTGGATGTTGATATAATACTATCCTTTAATAAACATTACTCATTGAGGTGCTAATGATGAATTCAACAATCATTATCTACATGTTCTTGATACAACATTAGACTAGAAGTCAAGTGAATAGCTACAAAATAAGCGTGATAAAAAACATAGGTAAGAGGTAAACCAAGAACTTCATAGCAATGATAAAAAATTATTGATTCCTTCATCATTAATTTTCTCTTGGTATTAGAGCCTTATTTGTAATTTGTAATAGAGCCATGGTTTATATTATTTTCTCTTGAACTAAAACTTTCAATTTCATAGAAAGTAGGTTTTATCATATTTTAAAGTATCAATTAAGGATATGAAGTAGCTATATAAAACCTATGTTTAGCTACGACGATGTTGTGAAGGGTATTAGGACAACAAAAGTGTAGTGGTGTGAGAGGCTCAAAAATTCATTTAGAAATTTGATACTCAAATCTATTAATTTGTTGTGATGACAAGTAAAAAATCTAAGCATGCTAGTACTTTTGGAACCATACGTATAAATTATTTTTGTAAAGATGAATAAAATTTTAGGTGATAGTAAATTTTCTAAAGTTAGTTTTCCTTGAATTATATCTTGAGAAACACATAAAATTTAGAATGCTTACTATTTATCATCAACCCAGATTAAATTTGTAAGAAAAAGGAGTAGGAATACGTCCTATCTATCTTCTTTTATTATCTTTTAACTAGGACATAGGTGCAGAATAATTTTTTACTTTGATTGATGTCACATCTGAGATCAAGCTATTGCCTCCCAATTCAGAGACAACCTACTTAAAGATGATAAATGTGCATTCAGGCCAAATTTTACCACATCTCTTGAAGATGAGAACATTTGTTTAGGTTTTTGTTTTCTATTACTAATTAAGGGTGTTGATTTGCACCCTATTACTATTTACTATACAATTTGATGTGACGTATTTATCACTTTTTTAACATTGTTTCCCCTCCTGCAAGGGTATCATACCCTGAAAAGAATTCTACCCTACTTGACTATGGCTGTCATACTAAATATACATGATTTGATATAGGTTTCCCAATTATTGAATAGTTAATTCATAGGGAAACATCCCGATATCGAGAACTAGAAATACCCCATCAATCATCCTTTTCTAATCCTCCACGGTTGCAAGCCAAGAGAGTTTCAATCTCTGACATGCTCATAAATCCTAGCCAAATGCTAGTTGAGTAGGGCCTTGACGAAAAACTGATGGGTTAGTACATTACTTACAATAGTTTTACTAGATTTGTTTTGTATTACCTAGATCGAACGAATTAGAATGTTACCGTAGTTCTTCTCAACCACTTAACATCAATTATGTAGGTGCGGTTATACAATTTATGTTGAGATAACAGTTTCTACTCCTGTATAAATGGTGTTGCTACGCTTCCAATAAAAACATCAAGTATTTTACTCTGTGAATTTGGTATCAGAGCAATGCAATCATTTCCCATGAATTCGTGAGTAGTACGAACGAAGTTGGGCAACGCCATTTTCATTTTCATTGCCTTCTTTCTTTCTACAGGTCGTAGTGTTTGAGGGATAGAGAAAGGTTTCATTTGTGCAAAATGCTTGGAGAAGATAATTAAAATGCAGGCGAGTTGATAGCCGCCCCACATCACACATTTTGCAGAGGTGATCACAACAATAAAAAGGAGAGAGAGTATTGATCACAAGAGGCTGCACTATTAAGCCATATCAGATACATCTTGTGAAGGCATACTCAAGTTTATTTGGGATTTCTGTCAAGCAAAGAAGATATATTTTCACTGAACAAATGCATTGGATGCTGAGAAGTTTAATGGAATTGCATTAAGGCAATGTCTCATGGAATATTAATATTGTAGTGTATAGAAGACATAACTATCCTCTCACTGTAGTGTTGGACCTTGAAAACAAGCATTGGAACAACATTAAAAAGGTATAATATTTTCCATGGGAAGAAAACAACAGCATAAAAAGGCGTAAAGGTTTTCCTCATCATATCATGTAAGTTTTCAACTTTCATTACATAATTATTGAAGTATGTTTCAAAGAAAAAAATATGTTGAAGTGAGCATGAGAGAAGAGTAATTTGAAATTTATGCCTGAGCTCTGATGCTATTAACAAATTTTGGGATTTTGTAATGGAGTAATAAGATTATTGAAATGGATAAATTAATTATTATAGCTAAATTTGAAGGGTATGATTTTAATACAAGGCATTATGTTTGTGTGACATGTAGTCTCAAATCTCCAACTATATTTTCATTCCTTATGAAGTATGCCAATATTCTTTTATTTTTTAGGAAAAAGGGATATTTTTATATTAAAGAAGTAATAAATCAGTTTACAACAAAATGATTGTAGATAACAAAAGCCATTATTAAGGTCTGAATGAAGAAAATCTAGGGGGGTTTACCCCAAATCAACAAAACTAGGAGAATCCTAGAACTCAAGATGTCAACAATGATTTCCTTCTCCTAAACCCACAAAAGAATAAAGTTAAGTTTGTTCATTCTGAAGAAGCTTGAGGAGCTGCTATAAATTATCATGGAGGAGATATCTTCAATCCTTTTCATTCTAAATTATTTTCACCATCAAAGGCCTACTTATCTAGGAAATCAGCCACACCATTTCATTCCCAAGACATATGAGAGAAGGAAAGGGAATCAACCTTAGGGGTGAGACAAAGAATCTCCTCCCCTAGAGAGGTTGTGCTCCAAGAAGAATCACTCACAGCATATTTATTCAAAAGGGACACCAATATCATGGAGCCCATCTCGCATATTATTTTCTTCTAGCCCAACTCATAAGTTTTTTTAAGCGCAAAAGAAGGGCTCTATCCTTTATTTGATTGTTAGTGTATATCCCCATGTGAGAGGTGAAAAAAATAGTAGAACCCTTACTATATCACCCAGTTCATCCTATCCATGTAGATCTTGAATAGCCTCTTTATGAGCCATCATAGTTAATTTAAAAAAAATAAATGAGGGGGGTGATACCACTTACTTGTCCTATTTACCTTCTAAAAAGCTTTACCTTTATGATTTGAGCAGCTAGGAGACATAGTTGGAAAAGATAGCTCCAAATGGTTAGCCAAAAAAGGATCATAAATAAAGAGTGGATCTTCAAGATAACACTTTAGCAACTAATTTTTGGTACCCCTATAAAATATGGTGATTTCACTCTAACCATATTTTCTAGATAATAAATATATGACCAAGCTGCAAAGAAACTATCAAGAAAGAAGCAAATGCAAGTGCCTTTCCTAGACAAGCAAAAAAATCTAGAACAAAGGTAGCATCAATTTTAGGCTGATTGCATAGACCCCACCGCTTTCTCTAGATTAGTAGAAAAATGATGCATTGGAAAAGGAGATGATAAAATTTCTTCGCTATTATCACATAAAATACACTTAAATATGGTCCTTGAAAACCTATCTTCCTGATATTATCCCATGTAAGGAACTTGTTTTGACACACTAGCCAAATAAACATATTACATTTTAGCCAACAATACTTGTTCCAATTTTTCTTCCACCAAGGATCTTCCCTTCTCTCACTCTTCCTTTTCTCTAAAACTTGATAGCCAATAAAAACCAAATATGTCCCTTTTGAGTCATTTCCCCTAGCTAGAGTATCAAGTCCACTCAAAGAACAAAAAGATATCATAGCCAAAATAGAAGAAATATTATTTTGACCAGCCTACTTCAAGAAAAAATCATTTAAATGTTTTATAAAGGGGAAGGAAGAAAGGATTGGATAAAGAAAATCCTAAGAGTCATTCTAGAAAATGTATTTTTTTCTAATTGTTAGTAATCTAGAAGAGTCCCTCCTTAAATATTGAAGCACCCCTCTTAATTGTATTCTAGATCATAAAACCTTTTTCATGTAGATTCATTCTAGGAAAATCCCCATCTACAACCCCTCATAAATAATTGAAATTAAGAATTCTTTCCCAAGGCTATGCATGATTCTTACAACACCTCCAAAATATTTTAGAAGCAAGGGTTCTGCATGTAATCTCTATTTGATGAAGATCACGATTCCAAAAATTTTGGCCCATAAACTTGGTCCTACTTAAATAAGATCTATTTCTAGGTATCTAGATTCCCTACCTAGAGAAACTTTCTAGAGAGTAGATAAAATTCTTTCAAAAATATTTTAGGATTATATAACACAAATAATCTATAAATAGGAAGACCTTGCAAGATATACTGTAATCGAATAAACCTACTTGCAAAGGACAGCCATTTGAATGTCTAACGACTACCCTTCATTCAAAATATTTCTAAAATATTCTTATAGTGATCTCTTTTGAGTTTACCAGAAGATAAGGGATCACCATAATAATTGAAAGTGAGATTATCTATCCTAAAATGAATGATATTTGTAATTATTTGTTGAATTAGCTTTGGAGTATTAAAGAAGAAAATATTGGACTTGGCTTCATTAATTTATTGACCAAAAGAAGCTAGAGATATGTCTAGCACTATCCTAAGACTTGAAACTTCCCTAATTGAAGAAACCCCCATTAAATCTATATCATAAAAAGAATGAAGGTGGGATTGAGAATCCAAGTCCCTAAACCATGTCGAAACTTGGATTCAACCAAATGTTATCTCTTTGGAAACTAAGCAATATGCCAAGACCTTCTTCTATGAAGATAAACAAATAGTGTGACAAAGGATCATCTTTCTTGAGCCCATGAGAAGCTAAAAATATTGGGGAGCGAATACCATTGATAAGGACTGGGGAGGGTGAAGTCAAACAACTCATGATCCAATAAGTCCAACCCCCATAGAATCTAAAAGCTGATAACATGCTCTGAGAAAAGATCATCAAACTTTGTTATAAGACTTAAACATATCCAACTTAATAAATAAATATTTATTCTTAGAAGTAGACATGTAAATAATTTGATTTGAAGACAAAATAACACCATCAATATTTTGGTGACCCCTTAGCAAAACCTCCTTATTCTTGAGAAATGAGAGAGGCCAAAACCTACTTCAATCATTTAACAATGAGCATGGTGATGATCTTATAAGTGACAATATGCAAAGAATTGGGTTGGAATAAATCCAAAGAGATAAAATCCTCCTTAGGAATCTAGGAAAGAGGTGTTGAATTGATAGCCTTTAGCATTTTCTTAAATTATAATGAGACTCTTGAACAACCTACAATAGCTCATATTTTAAAATGTCCAAGAATTCCTAAAAAAATCAATTGAAAAACCATTAGGACCAAGATATTTACCTTTCTTCATTTGGAACACCACCTTCTCCAATTCCTCAATATATATTGGACTTGTTATATGATAAATCATATATCCTCAAAGACTATCAAAATGATAAAATTAAAGATAATCCTTTCCTCTTCCAAGGCATGCGAACTAATCTCAGTGAATAAAGTTGAGAAGAATCTAATAAGGTCCTTAGTAGAAATTTGTCTTGGATGATGAAAGGAGATCACCCTAAGTTGATATAATAAAATAGATAACATCACCACTCTATCATTCTTTATCAAAATTATTGAAAAATGAAGAATTATTATCTCATTCTTGAAGCCAATTAATTCTTATTTTTTGTTTTCAAAATATCTCTTTCCTAACCTCTTACTCATTTAGCACTTGGGAACAAGAAAATTCCTCTAACTAGAGCTCCTTAGTCAGTCCATGTTCCCTAATTTGAGAAGTAATATAGTATTTTTTCTTGAGGATGGGCCTTTTCCTTAAAGATATTTCCAAATGTGATTTTATCCAATTGCTTCAGATTGAGCTTAATAAACTATAGTCTCTTGAATAAAGAGTAGATAGTAGTACCAAATTAAGGCTTTCCTTCCAACCACCAAGTATCTATAAGATCTCAAATATTGGAGTCTTTGAACCAAATTAGCTCAAATTTAAAGGGATTACTTTTGGGCAAAGAGAATGGATAAGAATAAAAATTGATAGGTCAATGACCAAAACCCTTCCATAGCAAGATATATAAGGGTAAGTGCAAAAAGATGGGGGACCAAAAAGTGGCCAAATTACTTTTTCATCCCAAAATAGTGAAAATGTGAGTGTATTATAGTAAAACATGCTCACGTTATGGGTTGGTAATGACCAAGCCTAGGCTCGGTTATTACCAAGCCATAATGTGAGTGCATTATAACGCACTCATGTTATGGTTTAAATTTTAAAAATGCATGGATTTTAAGTTCAAAAAATGTGCATTTTTTGAAATCAAAAAAATATTTCCAAAACGTGAGCATGTTACACATTGAAACTATATGGACATTTACTTTCTTATACTTTAAGTTATATTTTATGTATATAGTTTCAAGATTTTTGAGAGTGGTTTCAAAACTCTAGGAGTTATAATTCAAATTCTAATTTTTTAAAGATCTTACAATTTTTTAGATAGCCAAATTTCAGTAATCAGCATGTTAAATATTAGTAATCAGGAGGTCAAATTTTAGTAATCAACAATTTGTATCATCTTTCTCGCTCTATCTCACTCATTGTTTATCCCTTATATTCTAGACATCTCTCTCACACTCTCTCCTTCCCTCTATAATTATATCTATCTCACCTCTCTCTCTCCCTCCATCCCTCCCTCTATTCTTCCTTCCCTCATTCCCTCTCCAATTTTCTCTATCTCACCCTCTCTATCCCCCCTCTCTCTCTTCCTCCCACCCACCTTCCCTATCTACTTCACTCTATCTAACCTATCCCTCTACCTCTCTCTCCCTCCCTCCTCTCTCTCTCTCAATCTCTCCAACTTCCTCCTTCTAGGTTCTCTCTCTTCCCGCATCCCACCCACTTTCCCTCTCTACTTCTCTTTATCTAACCTATCCCCCTCTACCTATCTCTCACCCTCCCTTCTATCTCTCCACCTTAATCTCTCCTCCTTCCTCCTTCCCCCCTCTCTCATTCTCTCTATCAAACTTCTCTCTCCCTCTGTCCCTCCCTCCTTCACTTTCTACTTCTCTCTCTCCATCCCTCTCTCTCTATCACCTCTCTCTCCCTCCCTACCTCTCCCTCTCTACTCCTCCCTCCCTCCCTCCTCCCCCTCTCTATCTCCCCTTCCCTATATACTTCTCTCTCTATATCTCTCTTTCCATCTCTACCTCTCCCTCCCACATTACCTCTCTCTCCCTCTCAATCTCCCAACCCTCTTCCTTCACTTTGTGTTTCTCTCTCACACACACTCTCCCTCCCCCATCTTGATCTCTAACTCTATCCTTCCCTCTTTACTCTCTATCTCATCATTCTCTCTCTCCATCTCTCTCTCCCTCTCTCTCTACTTCTTTATCTTATTCCCTCTATACTTATCTATCTCTCTCTCCATATCTCCCTCTCCCTCCCTCCTTCCCTCTCTCTCTCAATCTCCCCACCTTCCACCTCTCTCTCTCCTTCCCTATATACTTCTCTCTATCTCACCAATATCTCTCACTCCCTCCCTCCTTACCTCTTTAATTCTCTCTCTCTCTCTCTCTCTCTCTCTATCTATATCACCTCTCTCTTCGTTCCTCTCATCTACCTTCCCTCTCTACTTCTCTCTATCCAACCTATCAATCTCTACCTCACTCTCTCTCCCTCCCTCCTCTCTCTTAATCTCTCCACATTCCTCCTTCCCCCCTCTCTACCTCACTCTCTCTCCCTCCCTCTATCTTAATATCTCCACATTCCTCCTTCTCTCTCTCTTCATCTCTCATTCTCTCAATCTCACTTCCTTCCCTCCTCTCTCTATATCTATCTCTCTAATTCTTCGTCCCTCCTCCCCCTTCTATATGTCTCCTTCCCTATATACACTTATCTCTATCTCTTTCTATCAGTCTTTACGTCTCCTCTCTCTCCCCTCTCTCAGTCTCCTAGCCTCCTCCTCTCTCTTCTTCATCTTTCTCTCCTCTCTTCTTTTCCTCTCTTCTCTTTATAGCATTTTCTTTGTCTGCCTTCTCCTCCACTGTCTCCTCATCCTATATGCTTCTCCTCATATCCTCTCTGTCTCTGCACTCTCCTCCCTCCTCCCTCTTCTCTCTGTCCTCTCTCCTCAATGCTCCCCCCACCTTCCTCCTCTCTCTCTCTCTCTCTCTCTTATATTTCCTATCCACTCTCTCCTTCCCTCTCTACTCTATCAAGGTACCATTCTCCCCTCCCTCCTCACTCCTCCTATCTCATCTCTGTTCTCCCTCTCTCTCTCTCTCCAATGCCTCCTTCCTCTAATGTTATCTATCTCCTTCCCTCCTTCCTCCCGCCCACCTTCCTCCTCTTTTCTCTCTATCTAACCTATCACTTTCAGCATCTATCTCTCTCTCCCCTCCTCTTCTCTCTCTCCTCTCTCGATCTATTCTTCTCCTTTCTCTCTAATTCTCTCTCTCCTCTCTCCTTCCTTCCCCTTTTACATCTCCCTATCTCTCAATCTCGCCACTCCTGTTAATCCCAAACACTATAATGAGATATCATAAATCCCTAATCCCTATGCCTAAGAGCCCTCGTCCTATGCCCTAGTTGTCCCTTATTCATGTAAAACTCTGGAGCCACATTCAATGTTGTCCTAAAACCTGTTATGCTGATTCAGAGCCTCAAGAGATGGGGTCTCCTGACCGATCATACCAGCTTCATGGGACTCCGTTTCTTTAGAATTCTCCTAAGCACTACTGTAGTAAATGTTACCACAGTGACACATTAAAGATGAGCAGGCTTGGTGCTCGATGATAAAACCTCATTTCTATGAAGGCATTTTTTCATACAACTGAACCGTTGATTTTTGGGTTCCTATGGACTTCTCTAGCTCTTCTAGGGTTTTTCACCTAAAAGGAGAGAGATAGGGCCCGAAAATGCTAAGGGTTCATTCAAATTTTGTTATGTAGGATGTTTTATAAGCTAAATGAAGTAAACTAAATTCAATTAAATGATTTAGAAATCTTAAATATGAATGCCAAACTAGGATTTAAACTATGTTCGAAAACACACTGTGATATGCAAACAATGAACTAAATGATGAAATAATGCAAAACAAAAAGAAATAGGATGAAACAAAGTGCACTTGGATAAGAATTGATGAATCTATAAATGTTCTAAATGTTGAATGAAATTATTGAAATTTCACAGTGGGACTCATTCGCCGAGGGTGGCGAATTAGTATTCCTACTGGTGAAAAAGTTTCAGGAACTAGTTTCTGACTGTCAGGATCCAAAATCTGACAAAATTTATATTTTTAGTCCTAAGGTGGGACTCATTCACCACTGGTGGTGAATCAGTCCTCTCCTAAAATTCTCAGAAAATAGGAGACAACTTTGCAACACCAGATTTGCAAATCTCTAATTGTCGAGTTGTTGAAGTTAATTTTGTGGGAAATAGATAGAAAAACTTCTCCAAGCTTGAAATATGAATGAGTTGACTTGAAGCACCTAGTTGAATTTTTTACCAATCTTCAACAGCAATAAGCTTGTTAAATCTACACACAAAAGTTTACAAACGCACATGCAATAGGGGGAAAATGGTTGTGTTAGCAAATAGAGGTTTGCCTTGGTCAAACCCAACTTTTGGTAATCAAACCCTTAATGAAACAATGAAATGAAAGAGGATGATAAACTAATAACATGCAATTTCTATCCAACACACCAAAACCCTTGATGATGGAAATATGAAGTATCATCAAGGGATGCTCTAAAAGTTAAACTTGAATGTCCTTGTGTAGTATCATAAATCCCTTTGAATTGATGTGAATGTTGGAGGGTGGGAGATGTAAAATGGGGTGAAACCATGATTTATACCAATCCTTGCCTTAGTTAGCAGGTTCCTTACCTCGTAAGGCTGACATCAGAGGTAGTTTTTGAATAAAACACGAAAGGAGATTTTAATCTTTGAATTTGGAACCAGGGGACTCATTCGCCACCCATGGCCAATGGGACCCACTTAGCACCTAAAAATGGGTATCAGGAATTAAGTTGTATTTAATGTTTTTTGTCAGGATTACATTAAAAAAACACTTAATTAAGACATATGAGGGCATAAAGTGGCCAAATAAAGCATAAGAAAGGGATAAATGGTGAATTTGTGCCTAGAAAAGCGTGAAATCATGTTACAAGACTTTACAACACTTCAAAATAGGACTTGATTAGTAATGAAAAGGTGATTTTTAGGTGAATTGTAATGAATAAAGTCTAGAAGAGTGTAGAAATGTCTTACAACACTTCACAAAACCTTCACAAGATGTCATTATTTGAATTTTAGTACCTAAATATGCATGTTCAAGCCATGTTACATCATAAAATCAGAGAAAAATAGATCAAAAACCATGAAAAGACATAAAAGCCCATGAAAATGACAAGAGACCATTTTTCTATGACATATTTAGCCACCAATTTAGTGAGAGGATGAACCTTCTTCAAACTCACACTAAAGTAGCCATGAACATCAAAAGCAGGGTTCAAATGTACTTACGTTAGCAAGATGGAATAACAATGATCAAGAGGAATGATCAAGCTCCTAGGATGAAGATCCCATGGCAAATGACGCATAAGGACAAAGGAATACACAAGTGTTGAAATAAGAGAATTGGATAAAGCTTCATTCATTTGTCCAACTAGTTGTGGATTAGATCTAGGCTGATTGTTTGAAAAAGAGAATGTGTACTTACGTTGGGGTGACAGAACACATGATGGTATGCTGGGTGAGAAGGCCCTAATGTACTCACTCTAGGGCCACAAAACTTGTGGTTGTATGTGGGGTGAGAAAGCCCAAAAAGGTAACATATGCTATTTGGTATGCACTTACACATGCAAAGGTGGCTATGGGGAAAAGTCATGCCGCTAGGTGGGCTTCTCACTCAACCATATTAAAGTTATACCTCCTGATAACTTTAACAAGGCACCACAGAGAAAAATGTCATGAACAAAAAGAAAGTTACCACAGTCATGTAAGTTGCGTTATGCAAGGTGGCAAAAATATAAAATGTAAAAGTGTGAAAATGTAAAATGTTAAGTGTAAAATGTGAAATATGTTCAAAGGAGTCTTGTTAAGTTCATGTAAGGTCAATCACTTAGGGAACATTGTGTCTAATGTCTCTAAGATAGAACTAATGAAATAATAGCATATTCACAACTTAGGGGTTGCAGTGTGTCACATCATGCCACCAAGAGGAATGTAATATGCTAAGATAGATCAAACGTATGAAGTACATCACACCCAATGTCATCCACAATGTGGTGAATGCATCTCATAAATGGAAAGGCTACACTAGAAACCAAAAATGCAAATGAATTAATGGTAATGTATGCCCCCCACTTTAAAGGAATTGTGACACATAATTCTATGAGAAATTACTTTAAAGTAGCAAAGGAAAGAAACTGAAAAAAAGAAACAAGACATGAGAGCCAACTTGGAAAGCCCTATGTCGAGTCATATGTTTCAAAGTTAGGTTGTGTCATGTCAAGGAGAATGAAAAACAAAGAGAGGGAGTTTCCTCCTAGAAAAGAGCACACCAAATACATAAGAGATCTATGGTTTTGGTGTCAGTATGTTCATTGCTGCAATGTTTTTATGAAAGAGCTCAAAACTATCATCATTCCCCAAAGCACATTGAATTGGAAGAATGACACAAAGAGAGCAAAAATGAAGGAAAAATAAAGTTTGTTTTGGGTCAACATGGAAGAGACATTGTTGTATCAACACCTTGCATCGTCCCCAAAAGGAAAACACAAGCAAAAAGAAAGAAAATGAAAAAGGTGAAAGAAAATGAAAAAGCTTTTGGGTCAACATGAAGGAGACATTTCAGTCTTGATGCCTTGCATCATCCCTAAAAGGAAAACACAAAAAAAGATAGAAATAAAAGGGACCGATTGGGTCAACATGGAAGAGACATAGGGCATCTCAACACTTTGCATCATCCCAAGAGGAAAATAGAAAACAAAAATGAAAAAGACAAGGACCTTTTGGGTTAACATAGAAGAGACACAGGGTGTCTCTATGCTTTGCATCATGCCCAAAAGGAAAACACAAAACAAAAATAAAAAAGACAAGGACCTTTTGGGTCAACATGGAAAAGACATAGGGCATCTCTACGCTTTGCATAATCCCAAAAGGAAAATAAAATAAAAAAATGAAAAAGGCAACGACCTTTTGGGTCAACATGGAAGAGACATAGGGCATCTCTACGCTTTTCGTCATCCCCAAAAGGAGAACACAAGAAAAATCAAAAAAGATAATGCACGATAAATAGAAGAATAGAGGTATGGATAGAAAAAGTGTACAAGGAGAGGTAACATCAAACACACGATATAGGGGAACAAGATACACACATGAAAGGAAAAATAAAAGGAAAAATAAAAAGAGAAAAGAAAAAATGCTAGTTAGGTGAATGCAAGTTAGCCATCTAACAAGTCATTCACCTCCCAATCATGTTCAGTGTAATGCGAGGGTGGTTGACTGTCCAAAGGAATAATTGAAAGTGTTGAACTAGCAGTCATACTAGGTTCTTCACTTGGTTGAGAGGATTTATCTTTTAAACTCATTGTAGATGAAAATAGAGAATTTAGGTTGTTATGCACTTCTTCATCTATTTTTTCTATCATCACATCATCATCATCATCATCATCATCATCATCATCAAGATTAATGACAATGGGAGGACGAAGGGTGATTTCTAAGGATGGATGTATTAAAAGTTATGGTTGTTGGATTGGTTCATTTTGTGGTGATTGTTGCACTAGACTATCTTGTGTTGGGCCAGGAGAAGGAGGGTGGTCATCTATTACTTCTGTCAAAGGTGGAGGTTGATTTTCTTTATTTTCTTCCATGTGAGATTCACGAGCAAGGAGATGAAGATGATGCCTACAATCCCTAGCACCGCGGTTTTGTTTAATTCAGTTTTGGAGTTGTTGAGGTGTAAGAGCGGATTGAGGCATCATAGGTTCTTCTGCGTCCAAAGGGGGAAGAACAGAAGAAACCGAGGAGGATGGATAAAGCACTTTCTCTTTTTCTTTATACACTTGTTTAATGTGTGGAGGCATGATAGGAGTTGTTTCATTTTCCCTTGGTTGTTTAAACGATGGTAGGTAAGTATCTAGGGGTGGTTGTTCAGGAGGTTGTATGGTTCAATGCTCAATGTTAGAATTAGGTTTAAGCATGGTTTCATCTATGATGGGAGGTATGGAAGTGGACATGGATGCGTTATGAAGAGACAATTCGGCTATCTTTTGGCTTTGAACTTTAGATAAGCTATGTAAAAGAAGTCCTTTTGAGGGGTGATGAGTTCCATGGGTTCAGGCCAAAAGGCTTCTAATGAAAAATTACCTTTGGAAGATAATGGATTAAATCCACTATGGTGTATGGTAAATATCTCATTGCCATGTGGAAACTTCAAACACTTGTGAATCACTGATGGGACCTCTTTCATTGAGTGAAGCCAAGGTGGCCTAGCTGCAAAAAAAATTGGTCAAATTGTGGAATAATTGAAAATATTACATCCAAAGTTTTAGGTCTTATCTGTAAGGGGATTACAATCAATCTGATTGTAGGGCATGCAAAACTAGTATGTGTTTTAATCCATGTAGTTGGTTTATTATAAGCATCTTGATATAGCTCATGTAATACTAAAAAATCCTCTGTGATCACATTCTTACCACAAGCAGGATCTATTAATATCCCATTAGTGGGATTATCATAGATTCTACTAGCTATGTAAAGAGGGCCATCAGGAAGTTTTTGTAGTATTTCTTTAGCAGAAAAAGTGATATCAAGAGATTTAGTGGTTTGGCCCTTATGAGGGATAACATCTATCATAGCCACAAGTTGATCCATAGGACTATCTTTAGTAACATGTTGAGGTATATCATGTTGTTCATTGTTTGTATCAACTATCATTACATCAGTGTTTGAAGGTTCACTAACCTTGAAAAATGAAGTAGTGTGTTTAGGCATAGGATTGGTGAAAATTTGTAAGTTTTGGTTAGGGGGTGCAATGGACTTATTTCCTTGATCATTAACACCCACAATGGACAAATGGCCTCAATCAATGAGATCTTGAACTAAATGTTATAGACACTTGCAGTGTTTAGTGTCATGTCCATTTTGGCAATGAAAATGACAATAAGCGTTAGGTTTGAAGCTAGGTGGTAATGGCTGACTTGGATCAAGCGGTCTAACAGGTGGAAAAGTGAGCATCCGCTGTTGAATTAATTAGTTCATTGTTTTATGGAGGGTATCGTGTAAGGGAGTAAATTGTCTCTTCAGGTCCCCATAGGTATAAGGCACCACTACTTTAATAGTTGCCACTTGATTTTGAGTTGGTTGGGTTGGTTACGGTTGTGATGGAGGAGGCAGATTGAACTGTAAAAAGCCTCAATTTTGTTTGCAAAATTTTTGTGTGTGATTTTGGTTTTGATTGTTGTGTTCGGGTTTTTCAGCTTTGTTAGAAGTTGATTTTGAAGCATGACTTGAAACCGAGTTATGGTATTCACACAAGCTTGTACATAAATGCATGAATCAAGGGAATTTCATCATAGTTAGTTTATCCTGAAGATTTGTGTGCAAGTTTTTGATAAACATCTTTTGCAGATGTGCATCAGGAATCTTGACATCAATTTGAGCATACAAGGATTGGTATCGTGAGATAAAATTCGTTACTTTTTCATCTGTGTTTTGAATACATCGCATGAGGTCAGCCATTGTCTTTTTAGGTGTCATGTGCACTTGAAAGTGACTTATGAAAGCATCCACCAATTCATTGAAGGATTGGATGGAATGATTAGGAAAGTTGGAAAACCACTCTAAGGTAGTATCTTTCAAGGTCCTTGGAAATAGTTTGGCTAATAGTTTATCATCAAGGACAAAATCACTACATAAAGCAGTATAAGCATTAACATGGTTGATAGGGTCTCCTTTACCTTCGTATTTCTCAAACTGAGGCATTTCTATCCCTTGTGGCATCAAGGTACATAAGATTTCTAAAGATAAAGGGCTACTATGGACATGATATGTGGGTGGAGTAGTTTAACCTTGGCTAATGGTGGAAAGTTGATGTTGCATGGAAGAAATGGTGTTAAGGAGTTGTGTAAGAACAGGGTTGAGGTATGTAGGTTGAGGTGGAAAGGAAAATGGTGATGGAGTGTAGGTGATGTTAGGGGAAGTGAAATGAATACTAAGGGGGTTGAAGGTGGTGGAAGGGACTTGCGATGCCACAAGAGAAGTAGGAATTATAGGTGGAATGGAGAAAGAAGTAGCCGCATAATTAACATGTTGCATAGTTGTGTGGACTTGTGGATTGGTATAAGTTGGTATGGATGCCATGGTTGAATGGGGAGGAACTTGAGGTCCTCCTTGGCTTACAAGAATGTTTGTGGATTGTGTAATAGAAGAGGCATGTTTATTGTAAATCTCAACAATTCTCTTCATCACTTGCAAGCCATCATCACTTTCAATCAAACGATGAATATTTTCAATGGTAGATATGACAGTGGTGGAAATGTTTTCAAGTGACAAGTCTTGTTATAAATGTGCAAAATCCTCATGAATATTAATGAACTTTTCTTATGGGAGGGAATTGGTTTGGGTGTCAACATTCATTGGAAGGAAAGGTGAAGGCGTAGGAGTAGTATTTTCAGTGCCTAATGCACCATTGTCCATACTAGGAGTAGGAGCTCATGAAATCCCAAGTTCCACAACAGAAGTGCTATCATGGGAGGCCATGAGCCTAGAAATTATTCTCACTAAAGTATTATCAACGGGGCACCAAACACTCATACAAGTACCATGAAGGAGGGGGGGAAATGAAATGCAAGGTAATCTAAGATGTCTAAATGCAAATGATAGAAATGCTACTAACTGTAATAGAGAACTAACTACAAAAAATAGAAATGCAGGAAAATTCTAGAAAAATTCTAGAAATGTTGTTTAAAAAGTGCAGAGGGACTGATTCGCCTAGGGTGGCGAATGAGTCCCAGTATGATGTTTTTGTGTGTTTTTCAAAAAATTTAAGGTGATTTTAATGCTCTATAGAATGCAATCAAGGTTGCAGAATGTAGATTTTTAGTTTTTTCAATGATATGCAATTCAAAAATGAAATCTAAATGAACTTTTCAATAATGCAATATGAATAGTCCTAGAATCCAAAAAAGACAATGTCCTAATTGAATGTTGATGCAAATATAAACTAAGATGCAATATGAAAATGAAATCAGAAATGCAAAGTGTTCAAAATGTAGGTTCACCAAAATGAACCGTTCATTTTTGGGTTCCTATAGACTTCTCTAGCTCTTCTAGGGTTTTTCACCTAAAAGGAGAGAGATAGGGACCAAAACTGCTAAGGGTTTGTTATGAAATAACTTGCACAATAGAAGAATATGATATGAAATATGCTGCAAATACTTGATAATAACTAAGAATAACAAGCCACTTTGAGGGGGAAAACCTCCAAATATCTCTAATGAGAACACACTTCACAATATGATGATGAAATAAGACTCACAACCTCCTATATATACCTTTTTATGCCTAGGATATCACCTAGGCTTACTTAGACACCACTATATAAGACCTAGGCCAACCCAACCAACTAAATAATAATATAATAATGATAACACATGTGACTTAATTATGAGTTAAGATAGCCACAAGCTAACTATTCATAACCCAATGTAAACCAATATTAAGGGCATAACATGCCCCATTTATTAAAAGAAGCATTGTCCTCAATGCTAATCAAGTTTGGATTATTTTGAATGAACTCGTCATCCTCCCAAGTGGCATCTTCAACTGGTAAATTCTTTCATTGGACGAGATACTCAATGAGATTTCTATTCCTCAGCTCCTTTGTACATGTTTGATTAATGCACTCTAGTTCCAAAATTATTCTTAATTCTTCATCGAGATCTGGTAGTGTTGTTTGAGTTGGGATATTATGCCCAATTACCTTCTTCAAACAAGAAACATGAAAAATTGGATGTATATTTGTTGTTGGTGGAAACTCTAGCTTGTAGGCAACACTACTGATCTTTTGCATGATTTGGTATGGCCCATAATACCTTGGAGATAAATTATTATTCTTTTTTTTTTGCTTCAGTGAGATTTTCTTATAAGGCTGCAATCTCAAGAAGACCCAATCCCCAACTTCAAAACTTCTTTCACTACGATGTTGGTCTGCCAGTTGTTTCATTCGATTTTGTGCCATGGCTAAATTCTCTTTGAGTCCTGAAAGTACTTGTTCTTGATGAATCAAGTGGTCCTCTACTGCCTGAACTCTTGGTGACATGACCTTTATTGATGAAGCGATGGAAGGAGGATGATATCCACAAAGTGCCAAAAATGGAGACAGTTTTAACAAGTTATGAAAAGAAGTGTTATACCGCCATTCTATAAGTGGTAGCCAATCTACACATTGAGATTGTTTCTCTGAAGTGAAACAACATAGATATCCTTCCAAACACTTATTAACAACCTCAGTTTTCCCATCTGATTGAGGATGGTATGAAGAGCTATGAGCCAATTGAGTACCCAAACATGAGAATAAATCTTACCAAAAGTTACTAGTGAAGATAGGATCACGATCACTAACAATAACCTTAGGTGTACCATGTAGCTTTTGGATATTCTCCAAAAAATATTTTTCCACTGCACTTATTATAAAAGGATGTGATAATGCCATAAAATGTGCATATTTAGTGAGGAAATCAACTACTACCATGATGACATTATGACCTTTAGATTTGGGAAGCCCTGTGATGAAGTCCATGGTTACCTCTTCCCAACACTGGCTAGGAATAGATAAGGGCTGCAAGAGACCTTGTGTCTTAATTGTCTCCCCTTTATTCCTTTAAAAAACCAAACATTCACCCACAAATGTCTTAAAAAATCTAGAATGACCACCAACTAGAGACTCATGCAGCTCTATGAGAATCTTGTGTTTAAGAGTGGAATTCTTGTAGAGATATAGATGCTCTTTGTACCAAAGAGTGTCTCCTTTCCAATAAAACTTATCTGAACTATTCTTATCACTTTTCAATTGTTGGATGATATTACTTGTCACAACATCATTTTTCCACTCTACTTTGGCTTCCTCCACCCAATTTGCTTGTAATATTGAAAGGGCACACAATAAGGATTCATCTTTCTCATCCTTGAAAGTGCATCTGCTAAATATTTTCCTTCCTTTTCTTATATACAATCTCAAAATCATATCCTAACATCTTAGTGACCCATTTTTGTTTCTCTTCAGAAGATAGTCTTTGTTCCAAAAAATATTTTAGGCTATCATGATCTGTCTTAACCTTGAAGTGTCTACCCACAAGGTAAGGCCTCAATTGTTTAACTGTATGAAGGACTACTAGCATTTCCTTCTCATAAATAGGTTTAGCTAATTCTTACCCTTTAATTGACGACTCTCAAAACAATTGGTTGACCTTCTTGCATGATAAATGCTCCTATCCCATTTCTAGAAGTATCACATTCCACAATGAATTTGTTGAAGTCGGGAGTGGCAAGCACCAGAGTTGTACACAGCCTCCTTCAATCTCTCAAATTTTGTATTAGTGGACTCATTCCAATGAAAATAATCCTTCTTCAATAGAGTGGTGACGAGTGTTGCTATACAACCATAATTCTTCACAAATCTTCTATAGTACCCTGTCAATCCCAAGAAACCCCTCAGTTTCTTAATGGTTTGTGGAATAGGCCATTCCATGATAGCCTTGATTTTGTTAGGGTCCACCTTTACTCCTTCATGTGAAACTATGTGTCCCAAATACTCCACCTCCTTAAGACCAAAAGCACACTTGGATGGCTTAGCATAGAGTTGATGATCTTCAAGTATTTTTAATGCTTGATCTACATGTTATAAATTTTCTTCCCAAGTCTTGCTATAAATCAGAATATCATCAAAGAATACTAACACAAACTTTCTCAAGAACTTCTTAAAAATGGAATTCATTAGACTTTGGAATGTAGATGGTGCATTGGTAAGACCAAATGGCATCACCAAAAATTCATAATGACCCTCATGAGTCTGAAATGTTTTCTTACAAATATCTTCATCCTTAATCTGAATTTGGTGATAACCAAATATAAGATCTAAGTTGCTAAAATGCATAGCTCCATTCAATTCATATAGCAAATCATCAATGATTGGAATAGGAAACTTATCTTTAATGGTGTACATGTTGAGCACTCTATAATCTGGACACATGCGTCAAGTTTCATCCTTCTTATGTACCATCACCATAGGCAAGAAGTAAGCACTTTGTCTATGCCTGATAATTTATGCCTCTAGCATCTCCTCAACAATTTTTTTATATCTCACTCTTTTGTATGTGTGGATACCTATAAGGCCTGTTGTCTAGTGGTTGGATCCCTGGAACTAACTGTATGGAATGATCATGATCCCTCTTAGGAGGAAGTCCTTTAGGCATATCTCCAAGAACAAATGAGTGATGATCAATTATAGCTTGCAAATATGGATGAGTAGGAGCATTAGATTGAGAGACTTCTAATGAACATAGTTGGGCCACAAATCCATCCACTCCTTTCTTAAGTAACTTTTGCATTTGATGAGAGCTTACCATTTGTGGGGATTTTTCCTTCAACCTCCTTAGCTCTACTACCCTTCCTTCTGATTGAAAAATCATGAATAGTTCTTGGAAGTTCATCTCAATCATTCCCAATGTAGTAAGCCATTATACTCCCAAAATAATATCTGTTGCACCCATGGATATCACATACATTGGGGGATCAAGTTGATAATCTCCCATGGATAATTTAATGCTATGACATTCCCTGAACAAATAACTATACCACCATTTGCAATCAAAACTTGAAACTCTAGAGCTAGATATATAAAACAATTTAGACAAGTAGCTAACTTTTTGTTGATGAAATTATGAGTACTACCTAAGTCGATCAACACTGTTGCCTTCTAATTCTTTAAGAACCCCACCACCTTGAGAGTTTGTGGAGCATTGAAACCTGAGAGTGCATGAAAAGAAATGATTGGTTGATAATCATGTGATTCCTCATTTGACTCCCTTTCATCCTCTAGTATGGGTTCCTCCTCTTCTTCCTCACTTGGACCTTCAATATAGAATAATTTATTTTCACTGCATTTATGTCCTTGACTGTATTTGCTATTGAAACACAAACCTTTTTCTATTTTCTCCTCAATTTACTATGGAGTCAACCTAGTAGGTTGTGTTGAATATTCTTTCTCTCTTGTCACATTAGCCCCTTGCTTCTCAGGAATCAAACACTTCTCCTCTACCCTGCGTGCTAAGATAAAAGACACATTTATAGAGCTAGGGCTAAACATGTGTACCTCATGTTGAATATGATCCTTGAGACCCCCCAAGAATAAAATCATTGAAGTTTTTCTTTGTAATTATATCCACTATTAAGGATAGATTTTGGAATTTCTGAATATAATCCTTAACTGATCCTATTTGTTGAAGTTTAGCAAGCTGGCTGAAGAAGTTGTCTATCACGCTATTGCTATATTGTGCTTGGAGTTCCTTCATAAAAATTGACCATGAGACAATAAGCCCCTTTTTCCTTCGATGAGTGCAAAACCAACAATACCAAATGAATTGATCTAGTTCTAGATATAGGGAATCCATTGTGACCTTTTGTCCATTTGGGATTTGGTGTACTTCAAAAGAATTCTCCATTTGGTTTATCCATGTTAGAGGATCCTTTCCATTGAAATTGCACATATCCACCTTTGGAAATAAATTCCTAGATCCCATAGGAGTATTAAAACTTGTGTTAATGTTAGCTGACCTAGAATTTTCACCTTGGTTGCTTGAGAACTCCTTTCTTAGCTCAGTCATATAGGCACTTAACATGTTTCGTATAATCGATATATCTCCTCTTAGGTCACACATATCCATCTTCATTGATGAAATGTCTTCTATGACCTTACTAATTTCCTCATTAGGAGTAATATCCTCTATTGTTACCCCATCCTTATCAGGAGTCTACCCTGAAGTGACAACATTCTTTTTGCCCCTTGTTGCAGGCCCTGTCATGATGGGAACCAATGATTTTGAAATAAATCATACAAATAAAACTTGAATTCTCTTAAAATTTTACTGTAACTTACTAGGGCCAACCTAACTCTCACCTAGAAAAATTTCTAAGAAATAAGCATATTTGTAGCCTTGAGAGTGATATTTGTGAAAACCTTAATTTTTCAATAACTTTCATATTTCTGCTCCAATTCCTCCAAGTTTTTAACTATAATCTCCTTTTTGTATGTTTTCAAAAACCCAATAAAAATCAAGCTCCAATTAGATAATATGTGAGATATATGCATATTCTAAATAAATTGTTTAGAAACCCTAATTCTACAATAATTTGCTCAATTCTGCTCAAATTGTTCTTAAATATGGACTGTAGCTTCTTTAATATGTTCTTCAAAAACCCTTTAAAAATTAGAAAATATTTCACCAAAATATGAAATATATGCTCTTTCCAAAATCGCCTCCAATTTTGAGAAAAAACTTTGCCTCTATAGTGCCAAGATCATGCTCTGATACCACTTGTTGTCAAATAACTTGCACAATTGAAGAATATGATATGAAATATGCTGTAAATACTTGATAATAACTAAGAATAACAAGCCACTTTGAGGTGGAAAACCTCCAAATATCTCTAATGAGAAAACACTTCATAATATGATGATGAAATAAGACTCACAACCTCCAATATATACCTATGTATGCCTAGGATATCACCTAGGCTGACTTAGACACCACTATATAAGACCTAGGATGACCCAACCAACTAAATAATAATATAGTAATGATAAGATGACTTAATTAGGAGTTAATATAGCCACAAGCCAACTATTCATAACCTGATGTACACCAATATTAAGGGCGTAGTAGTGTTCATTCAAATTATGTTATGTAGAATGTTTTCTAAGCTAAATTAAGTAAACTAAATGTAGTTAAATGATTTAGAAAGTTGAAATATGAATGCAAAACTAAGATTTAAACTATTTTTGAAAACACACTGTGATATGCAAATAATGAACTAAATGATGAAATGATGCATAATAGAAAGAAATAGGATGAACCAAAGTGTGCCTTGACAAAAATTGATGAATTTGGAATGTTGTGAATGCTGACTAAAATTATTGAAATTTCACAATGGGACTCATTCGCCTAGGGTGGCGAATTAGTCCTCCTACTAGTGAAAAAGTGTCAGGAACTAGTTTCTAACTATCGGGATCTGGAATCTAATAAAATTCAGATTTTCAATCCTAAAGGTGGGACTCATTCGACATTGGTAGCGAATGAATCCTCTCCCAAAATTCTAAAAAATTAGGAGACAACTCTGCAACACCAGATTTGGAAATCTCTAATTGTCAGGTTATTAAAGTCAATTATGTAGGAAATAGACAAAAAACCTTCTCCAAGCTTGAAATATGAATGAGTTGACTTGAAGTACCTAGTTGACTTGTTTACCAATCTTCAACACCAAAAATCTTGTTAAATCTGCACACAAAATTCTGCAAACACACATGCAATAGGGGGAAAATGGTTGAGGGTTAGCAAATAGAGGTTTTCCTTGGTCAAACCCCACTTTTGGTAATCAAACCCTTAACGAAACAATGAAATGAAAGATAATGATAAACTAATAACATGCAATTGCTATTAACTTACCAAACCCTTGATGATGGAAATTTGAAGTAATGTCAATGGATGCTCCAAAGTTCTTGAATAATGCTTGATAAGATGTCGTAAAATTATTGAATGCTTGAATGTGATGTGTGAATGTTGGAGAATTGTAGGAGATGTAAAATGAGGTGAAAATCACTTATTTATACAATCTTGTGCCTTAGTTAACTATTCATACCTCATCACAGGCCGACATCAAGTGATTTTGAATAAAAAATCAAAAGGAAATTTAAAATATTTTGAATTTGGAGCCAAGGGGGACTCATTCACCACCCATGGCGAATGGGTCCCACCTAGGACCTGAAAATGGGTGTCAAGAATTAACTTATATTTAATGTTGTTTGTTGAGCTTACATTAAAAAATACACTTAATTAAGACATATGAGGGTATAAAGGGGCAAAATAAAGCATAAGAAAGGCATAAATAGTGAAGTTTTGCCTAGAAAAGAGTGAAATCTTGTTACATGACTTTACAACACTTCAAAATAGGACTTGATTAGTGATGAAAAGGTGATTTTTTAGGTGAATTGTAATTAATAGATTCTAGAAGAGTGTAGAAATGTCTTACTTGTAACACATCACGACACCTTCACAAGACGTCATTATTTGAATTTTAGTACCTAAATATGCATGTTCAAGCCATGTTACATCATAAAATTAGAGAAAAATAGATCAAACACCATGAAACAAAACCCAAAAAGCCATGAAAATGACAAGGGGACCTTTTCTATGGCACAACAACGAGCACAACCTTGTCAATGTGTCAATGTGGTAGCATTGACAAGGTAGTGCTCCTTGTATGAAAAAATGCCTCAAAGAAATGGGGTCTCACGGTGATGTACATAACTGTGAGACCACATTTGTACATCACTGTGAGACCCCATGTATTTGAGGCATTTTTTCATACAACGAGCACTACCTTATCAATGCATCAATGTGGTAGCATTAAAAAGGTAGTGCTTAATGTATGAAAAAATGCCTCAAAGAAATGGGGTCTCACTGTGATGTACATCACCCTAAGACCCCATTTCTTGAGGCATTTTTTCATACAATGAGCACCACCTTGTTAATGTGTCAATGTAGATGTGTTGGCAGGGTAGTGCTCATTGTATAAAAATGCCTCAAAGAAACAGGGTTGACAATATAGGGTTGAGGGATTAGGTTTCAGGTTTTTAAGGATTGAAGGATTAAGGTTTTAAGGGTTGAGGGATTAAGGCTTTAAGGGTTGAGCGATTAGGGTTGAGGGTATAAGTTTGAGGGTCCAAATGTATAGGGCATAGGTGTGAGAATTGAGGGTTGACCTAGTTTAATGCATAGGTTAGAGGGTTGATGGGTTTTAAGGGTTGAGGGTTGAGGGTATAGGGTTGATAGTATAAGGTTGAGGGTCCAATGTATAGGCTAGACATTTGAGAATTGAGGGTTGACCTGGTTTAATAAATGGGTTAGAGGGTTGATGGATTAAGGGTTGAGGGTTTAGGGGTTGAGGGACTAAAGGCTTAAGGGTTTGGGTTTTACGATGAGGGATTAAGGGTTGAGGGTTTAAGGGTTGAGGGATTAAGGGTTTAAGGGTTGAAGGTTTAAGGGTTGAGGGATTAAGGGTTTAAGGATTGAGGGATGAGGGTTGAGGGTATAAGGTATAGGGTTGAGAGATAGAGGAGAGAGAAAATTGAGAGAGAGAGGGAGAGAGGGAGAGAGAGGGAGATGGAGAGAGAGAGAGTGTGTGTGTGAGAGAGAGAGAGATAGAGAAACCAAACATCAATGGGAGACCCCATTTTTTAAATAGGCCACTACATTCCCAATTTCACCAAATTGGCAAGCTAGGGGGCCGACTAGCTTGCCAATTCGGTGAAATTAGTAACCTAACTTGGAATGCTTGAAAAAATGGGTCCAAGAAATGGGGTGCACCACTGGAAGACCCCATTTCTTGGACCCATTTTTTTCAAATAGGCCAAGTTAGGTTTCCAATTTCATCGAATTGTAAAGCTAGTGCTTGCTAATTTGGTGAAATTGGCAACCTAACTTGGTTTGTTTAAAAAAAATGGGTCTAAGAAATGGGAACTCCCAGTGATGAAATGGGGTCTCCCAATGATTTACATCACTAGAAGAACCCATTTATTGGACCCATTTTTTCAAATAGGTCACTACATTGCCAATTTCCTTGAATTGGCAAGCAAGTGGGCCCAGTAGCTTGCCAATTCAATGAAATTAGAAACCTAACTTGGTGAGATAGTGGACCCACTAGCATGCCAATTTGGTGAAATTGGCAATGTAGTGGATTGTTTGAAAAAATGGGTCCAAGAAATGGGGTCTTCCGATGATTCACATCAATGGGAGACCCCATTTCTTCAACCCATTTTTTCAAACAATCCACTACATTGCCAATTTCACCAAATTGGCAAGCTAGTAGGTGTACTAGCTTGCAAATTTTGTGAAATTGGAAACGTAGTGGCCTATTTGAAAAAATGGGTCCAAGAAATGGGATCTCCCAATGATTCGCCGAGAGACCCATTTCTTGAACCCATTTTTTCAAATAGGCCAAGTCACGTTGCCAATTTCACCGAATTGGAAAGCTAGTGGGCCCACTAGCTTGCCAATTTGGTGAAATTAGTAACCTAACTTGGCCTGTTTGAAAAAATGGATCTAAGAAATGGGGTCTATCAGTGATTTACATCACCTCGAGAGACCACATTTATTGGACCCATTATTTCAAATAGTCCACTATGTTGCCAATTTCACTGAATTCACAATCTAGTCGGCCCTCTAGCTTGCCAATTCGGTGAAATTGGCAACCTAACTTTGCCTATTTGAAAAAATGGGTTCAAGAAATGGGGATTGTCAATGATTAAAATTCGGTAAAATTGGTAATGTAATAGCCTATTTGAAAAAATGGGTCTAAGAAATGTTGTCTTTCGATGATATAAATCACTAGAAGACCCTATTTCATCACCAAAAGACCCCATTTCTTGGACCCATTTTTTCAAACAGGCCACTAGCTTGCCAATTCAGTGAAATTGGCAAGGTAGTGGCTTGTTTGAAAAAATGTGGCCTGTTTGAAAAAATGGGTCCAAGAAATGGGGTCTCCCAAATCATTGGGAGACCCCATTTCCTTGACCCATTTTTTTAAACATGCCAAGTTAGGTTCCCAATTTCACCGAATTGGCAAGCTAGTGTGCCCACTAGCTTTCCAATTTAGTGAATTTGGCAACCTAACTTGACCTGTTTGAAAAAATGGGTTCAAGAATTGGGTTACCCAGTGATTTATATCACCAAGAGACACCATTTATTGGATCCATTTCTTCAAACAAGACACTACATTTCTAATTTCACCGAATTGGTAAGTTAGTGGGCCCACTAGCTTGGCAATTCGTTGAAATTGGAAACCTAACTTGGCCTCTTTGAAAAAATGGTACCAAGAAATGGGGTCTCCTAGAGATTAAAATTCGGTGAAATTGGTAATGTAATGGTTTTTTTGAAAAAATGGGGTCTTTCGATGATGTAAATCATTGAGAGACCCCCATTTCATCACAGAAAGACCCCATTTCTTGGACCCATCCTTCCAAATAGGTCATTACATTGCCAATTTCACCTAATTGGCAAGTTAGTGGGCCCACAAGCTTTCCAATTAGATGAAATTTTCAACCTAATTTGGCCTGTTTGAATAAATGGGTCCAAGAAATGGGCTCTTCTAGTGATTTTCATCACCAAGAGACCCCTTTTCTTGGACCCAATTTTTTAAACAGGCCACTACATTCTCAATTTCACTGAGTTGGCAAGCTTGTGGGCCCACTAGCTTGCCAATTTGTGAATTTGGGAACCTAAATTGGCTTGTTTGAAAACATGGGTCCAAGAAATGGGGTGTCATTGGGAGACCCCATTTCTTGGACCCATTTTATTTATATCACCAGTAAACCCCATTTCTTGGATGCATTTTTTCAAAGCAGCCACTACGTTGCCAATTTCACCAAATTAGCAAGCTGCCAGTAGGTCCACTAGCTTGCCAATTCGATGAAATTGGCAACCTAACTTATCTTGTTTGAAAAAATAGATCTAAGAAATGGGGTCTCCCAATGATGTAAATCACCAGGAGACCCCATTTTCTCAAACATGTCACTATGTTGGCAATTTAACTGAATTGGCAAGCTAGTGGGCCTACTAGCTTACCAATTTAGTTAAATTTTCAATGTAGTGGTTTGTTTGAAAAAATGGGTCCAAGAAATGTCGTCTTCCGATGATGTTATTCTTAGACCCATTTTAACAACACTGAGAGACCCCATTTCTTGGACCCATTTATTCAAAAACATCACCAGGAGACCGCATTTCTTAGACCCATTTTAACATCACTAGGAGACCGCATTTCTTGGACCCATAATTTCAAACAGGACATCACAAGGAGACCACATTTCTTGGACCCATTTTTTCAAACAGGCCACTACGCTACAAATTTCACCAAATTGACAAGCTAGTGGGTCCACTAGCTTGTCAATTCAGTGAAATTTGCAACCTAACTTGGCCTATTTGAAAAACAATGAGTCCATGAAATGGAGTCTCTCGGTGATGTAATTGGGAGACTCCATTTCTTTGACCCATTTTATTAAGCAGGCCATTACATTGTCAATTTCAGCGAATTGGCAAGCTCGTGGGCCCACTAGCTTGCCAACTCGGTGAAATTGGCAACGTAATGGCCTACTTAATAAAATGGGTCAAAGAAACGGGGTCTCCCAATTACATCACCGAGATACCTCATTTCTTGGATGTAGATTGTTAATTGTACTGAATTCACAAGCTAGTGGGCCCACTAGCTTGCCAGTTTGGTGAAATTTGCAACCTAGCTTGGCCTGTTTGAAAAAATGGGTCCAAGAAATGGGGTCTCCAGGTGATTTACATCATCGGGAGACCTAATTTCTTGGACCCATTTTTAAAAATAGGCCACTACGTTTCCAATTTCACTAAATTGGAAACCAAACTTGGCCTATTTGAAAAAAAGGGTCTAAAAAATGGGGTCTTCTGGTGATTTACATCACTAGGAGACCACATTTCTTGGAACCATTTTTTCAAACAGACCACTATGTTGCCAATTTCATGAAATTTTCATGCTAGTGGGCCCACTAGCTTGCCAATTCGGTGAAATTGGCAACGTAGTGATTTGTTTGAAAAAATGGGGTCTCCTGATGATTCACTGAGATACCCCATTTCTTAGACCCATTTTTTCAAACAGACCAAGTTACATTGCTAATTTCACCGAGCCCACTAGCTTGCTAATTTAGTGAAATTAGAAACCTAACTTGGCTTGTTTGAAAAAATGGTTCCAAGAAATGGGGTCTCTCGGTGATTTTCATCACTGAGAGACCCCATTTATTGGACCCATTTTTTCAAACAGGACACTACATTGCCAATTTCACCCAATTTGCAAGCTATTGGGCCCACTAACTTACCAATTTGGTGAACTTGGCAGCCTAACTTGGCCTGTTTGAAAAATGGGCCCACGAAATGGGGTCTCCCAGTGATTAAAATTCAGTGAAATTAGTAACGTAGTGGCCTGTTTGAAAAAATTGGTCCAAGAAATGTGTTCTTTTGATGATGTAAATCACTGGCAGACTCGATTTCATCATTGAAAGACCCCATTTCGTGGATCTATTCTTTCAAATACTTCACTATGTTGTCAATTTCACCGAATTGGCAAGCTAGTGGGCCCACTAGTTTGCCAATTCGGTGAAATTGTCAACCTAACTTGGCCTATTTGAAAAATGGGTCCAAGGAATGGGGTCTCCACTAGCTTTCCAATTCAGTGAAATTGGGAACCTAACTTGGCCTATTTGAAAAGATGGGTCCAAGAAATGGTGTCTCTCGGTGATTAAAATTTAGTGAAATTGGCAACATAGTGGCCTATTTGAAAAAATTGGTTCAAGAAATGGGGTCTTCTGATGATGTAAATCACTGGGAGACACCATTTCATCATCGAAAGACCCCATTTCATGGACCCATTTTTCCAAATAGGTCACTACGTTCTGAATTTCATCTAATTACCAACCGAATGGGCCCACTAGCATGCCAATTTGATGAAATTGTCAACCTATCTTAGCTTGTTTGAAAAAATGGGTCTAAGAAATGGGGTAGTGGACCCATAATTTCAAAGAAGCCACTATGTTCCTAGTTTCACTGAATTTGCAAGCTAGTGGGCCCACTAGCTTTCCAATTCGATGAAATTGACAATCTAACTTGGCCTATTTGAAAAAATGGGTCCAAGAAATGGGGTGTCACCAAGAGACCCCATTTCTTGGACCCATTTTATTTACATCACTGAGAGATCCCATTTCTTGGACCCATTTTATTTACATCATGGAGAGACCCTATTTCATGGACCCATTTTTTCAAAGAGGCCACTACATTGCCAATTTCACCAAATTGGCAACCTAGTGGGCCCACTAACTTGCAAATTCGATAAAATTGGCCACCTAACATGGCCTGTTTGAAAAAATGGGTCCAAGAGATGGGGTCTCCTAGAGATGTAAATCAGCGAGAGACCCCATTTTTTCAAATAGGTCACTATGTTGGCAATTTCATCAAATTTGCAAGCTAGTGGGCTAGTGGGCCTACTAGCTTGCAATTCTGTGAAATTCACAATGTAGTGGCCTGTTTAGAAAAATGGGTCCAAGAAATGGGGTCTCCCGATAATGTAAATCACTAGGAGATCCCCTTTCTTGGACCCATTTTTTCAAACAAGACATGTTAGCAACGTAGTGGCCTATTTGAAAAAATGGGTCTAGGAAATGGGGTCTCCTGGTGATGTAAATCACTAGGAGACCCTATTTCTTGGACCCATTTTTTCAAATAGGCCAAGTTAGGTTGCCAATTTCACCGAATTGGCAAGCTAGTGGGTCCATTAGCTTGCCATTTTAGTGAAATTGGCTACCTAACTTGGCCTATTTGAAACAATCATAGGGAGACCACATTTCTTAGACTCGTTTTTTGAAATAAGCTAAGTTAGGTTGCTAATTTCATTGAATTGGAAAGCTAATGGGCCCACTAGCTTTCCAATTTAGTGAAACTGGCAATGTAGTGACCTATTAGAAAAAATGGGTCTAAGAAATGGGGTGTCCCGATGATGTACCCCATTTCTTGGACCCATTTTTTAAAACACACCCACTAACTTGCCAATTCGGTGAAATTGGGAATATAGTCTAACTTGGCCTATTTGAAAAGATGGGTCCAAGAAATGGGGTCTCCCATTTTTTAGACCCATTTTTTCAAACAGGCCACTACATTCCCAATTTCACCGAATTCGCAAGCTAGTGGGTCAACTAGCTTCCCAATTCGGTCAAATTGGCAACCTAGTGGGTTTTTTGAAAAAATGCGTCCAAGAAATCGGGTCTCTTAATGTTTTACATCACCATGACACCCCATCTCTTGGACCCTTTTTTTTTCAAACAACACAATTTACCTTGTAAATTTCACTCAATTGGAAAGCTATTGGGTCCACTAGCTTGCCAACCTACTGGGCTATTTCAAAAAATGGGTACAAGAAATGAGGTCTCACAATGATGTACTTGATGATTTAAGGCAGTGATTTTTGTATGAAAAATGCCTTAAAGAAATGGGGCCTCAAGGTTATGTACATCACTGTGAGACCTCATTTCTTTGAGGCATTTTTCATACAATGAGCACTAAGCTCACTACCTTGTCAATGAAACAACATTAACAAGGTAGTGCTCATTGTATGAAAAAATGTCTTAAAGAAATGGAATCTCATAGTGCATCACTATGAGACCCCATTTTATTGAGACATTTTTTCATATAATGAGCACTACCTTGTCAATACATCAATGTGGTAGCACCGACAAGGTAGCGCTTGTTGTATGAAAAAACATCACCATGAGACCCCATTTCTTGGACCCATTTTTCAACTAGGCCAAGTTAGCAACATAGTGGCCTGTTTAAAAAGATGGGTCCAAGAAATGGGGTCTCCCAGTGATTTACATCACCGAGAGACACCATTTCTTAGATCATTTTTTCAAACAGGCCAAGTTAGGTTGCTAGTTTCACCAAATTAGCAAACTAATGGGCCCACTAGCTTGCGAATTTGGTGAAATTGGCAATGTAGTGATCTGTTTGAAAAAATGGGTTCAAGAAATAGGTTCTTTTGATGATGTAAATCATTGGAAGACTCCATTTCATTATCGAAAGACCTCATTTTTTCAAACAGATTAATACATTGCCAATTTCACCAAATTGGCAAGCTAGTGGGCCCACTGGCTTGCCAATTTGGTGAAATTGTCAACCTAACTTGGTCTGTTTGAAAAAGTGGTGATAGGGTAGGGTTGGATGAGACACTCACTGTCCCATGCTCTGGTCTTTGTTCTCAAGAACTCCTAGGTGACTTTTCCACCTTAACCTTTAGGTCCTATCTCAGGTATAGGCACCCCTCGTGCTACTGGACAACCCCACTATCATTATTCTTTCATAATACCAAGCTAATCTTGGTGCCTTGCCAGTATCTCACCTTTGACCCTTATTCTTCCCTAAAGGCCAATTACCCTCAACATTCAATTAGGTACTTGCAGGGGTGTAAAAGTATTGAAAGATCTTCAAAGTAGCATATTTAGGGTTGTTATTCAATCACAAGACTCCAATTCCCCATCGCTTCCACCAAAACCTTTCCTAGGGTTAGAAAAGGCTACAAGCCTAGAGCCACAATTAGGCCTCCTAACCCGAGAAAGATGGAAACTACTCTAAAACTATCCAAAGGACCTAGGTTCTTTGCTTGGGATTTGTGTTTCCCATGTCCACACCTTGAATATTTTCATGGTTTTGAACCAGCACTGCCCATACACTACCCTTACACAAAAATGGCCAAAACCTAGGGTTTACTAGCCTTTCCCAGGCTGTTACAAACTGTCAAAGGTTGCACACACAAAATGGGTTGATGGAGCCTTCTCCTAACCACTAGACATTTCCAAGATCCTCAGCTAAATTCACCAAAAATAAATTCTTTAGAAACTTAGCACCCCTGCAAAATATGTGCCTTTCACTCCTTGTCTTCCCTAGCCAGACTCTGCCTAGCTCACCTAGGGCAAGACATTGCTAGCAACTCTTACACACACACAAAGCCTACAACCTACTAACTTTACAAGCATGGAGACTAGGCACTATTCCCAAAGGGACGTAGAGTTTGTACAGTGGGAAAGTGCTCTAGCACTCCATTTCCTAAAAATAGTCTAGTTTAGACTAGCAACAAAGCAAAAATTAAACTATTTAAAAAAGTGCTTGCAAATTGAACAAAGAAACTACTTAATGATGTAAAATTCTTGTAAACTACTAACACCACATCCTACAATCAAAATAGTAGCAAGTCTAATCCATGAAAACTCTATTTAGTTGCAAAACTTAGAATTTTTAGCACAAAACGTTGTCTTTCTTCAATTTCACAAAATCTCACTATAACAACAACACTTCCAACCCTATTCCATGGTCGAAGCATAACTTAAATAGTCTCCAAGAAACAATTAAGTTCTTGTTGTCGAACCTAAGATGACCTAAAGATGAAAATTATAAAACCCACTGTGTTTTTCAACCTTTGGCAACTTTGACAACTCAGCAAGATGAGCTTCTAAACTTATTTATCTCTTGAAAACTTCTTTCCCAAAGATCAAACAACCTCTAAGATCTCCACACAATGGTCAACATGACCTTATGAAAACAAAACAAAACTATTCTTCTAGGTTCTTATTTACCTAATGAAACTACCTATTGATTTCTTAGGTGCTCCTGCACCATTCTCCCCCTCTCAGCCCAAACACTAAGGATTGGAAGGAGAGATCATTGACAGGTCAATACCAAACTCCTTGAACTGACCTTCCTGTACCCATGTGGCTTCTAATTCATGCTTGTTCTTCCACTTGATAAGGTGCTCCATGTACGCCTTGTTCCTTGTAGACTTTTGTACTCTTGACTCCAAGATCTTCTCTACCCGAGGCTTAGCTTGAATAGGTAAGGGTACATTACTAATGTCCTTGAAGATATCCTGACTATTCTGATCCACATTAGTGATTGATCCCTTGTACTTGATCAAATCAACTATATTGAAAACTGGTGAGATTCCTAGATCGATAGGTAACTCCACCTTATATGCATTCTTGCCATACTTGGCCAATATCTTGCATGGACCCACTCTCTTCATCTGCAACTTGGTTGAAATTCCCTTCTACAACCTTGATTTGTTAAGGTGGACCATAACATAGTCTCCTACTTGAAATTGCACATCTTTCTTTGACATATCTGCCTTCTCTTTCAATTTTGGTGTAGCCTCGGTGACTATCCTCTTTACCTACTCCTGAATCTCTTTCAAGGTCTGACTGAAGTCTTCTACATGTCCACTTATATGTTCCATAGCTCCAAGATCTCTAAGCTCACATATGCCTCTTGGGTGCATCCCATACACAATCTCAAAAGGAATCTTCCCTGTGGTTCGGTTCACACTGTCATTGGAAGCATACTCAGCTTGTGAGATAACCATATCCCATGTCTGTCCATACTCCTTAGTTAGGCACCTTAAAAGATTACCTAGCACCCTATTAACCACCTCTATTTGACCATCAGTCTGAGGATGGTAAGCTAATCCAAAAGATAGATTTGTGCCCAATATACTCCATAGAGTCTTCCAAAAATGACTCATGAACTTCACATCCCTATCTAAAACAATGCTCAAATGCAATCCATGGATCCTTACAACCTCCTTGAAGAAAAGATGAGCTATGTAGCTAGCATCATGAGTAGTTTTGTAGGGAATGAAATAACTCATCTTGCTAAATCTGTCTACCACTACATAAACACTGTCAAAACTAGTCTTGGTCTTAGGAATGCCTACCACAAAATCCATGTTCACACACTCCCATGGTCTATTAGGAATGGGTAGGGGTTGATATAGACCAGCATTACTAGTTCCTCCCTTAGCCTTCATACACACAACACATTATTCCACATACTTTCTTACATCTCTTTCCAACTTAGGCCAGTAATAGAATCTTTGCACTAGTTCTCAAGTCTTATTGATGCCAAAATATCCACTAAGACTTCCATTATGCTTTTCTTGAATTATATTTTCCCTCATTGACCCTCTTGGAACACATAATTGATTTCCTTTAAACAATAACCCACTTTGCAATGTATACTCAGAGTATTGGCTATGGAAATGGTTCTCAAAGTTAGAACATACCTTATAGACCTCTGAAAAGTCTTCATCTTCCCCATAGAGATCCTTGAAACTCTTAATGCCAATGCTCTTGATCTATATCTCTTGCATTGTCAACAATCTCCTACTCAATGCATCTGCTACTTTGTTTAGTTGTCCCTTCTTGTGCTTGATGGTGAAGGTAAGAGCTTGGATGTATTCCATCCATTTCAAATGCCTATTACTCAACTTCTCTTGATTGTTGATAAAACTAAGTGCCTGGTTGTCAGTAAAGACTACAAAATCCTTGGGTAGAAGGTAATGCCTCCACTTCCTAAGTGACTGAACCAAAGCATAAAGTTCTAAGTCATAGGTTGAATACTTATTCTTTGCTTCATTCAGCTTCTCACTAAAGAAGGCTATAGGCCTACCCTCTTGACATAACACTCCTCCTACTGCCACTCCACTTGCATCAGATTCAACAGTGAACAATTTGTCAAAACTAGGTATTAAGAGAATAGGTTGAGTTGCCACCTCTTGTTTTAGTTTCTCAAACCCTTTCTCAGCTTCTTGAGTCCACACAAACTTAGCTTTTAAACCACCCTTGATTATCTCTAGAACTGGTGCACATATACCACTAAAGTTCCTTATGAATTTCCTATAAAATTGAGCCAATCCATGAAAACTTCTTACCTCTATCCTTGTGGTGTGGTCCAGTTTAGGATAGCTTCCACCTTGCTTGGATCCATCTTCAATGATCCTTTTGACACTACAAAACCCAAATAGACTAGCTCTTGCTTAAAGAACTCACACTTCTCTAGATTGATTGCCAACTTTTGCTCTTGCAACCTTGTAAGAACCAACTCCACATGTTTCAAATGCTCTTCTGATGTCTTGTTATATATGAGGATGTCATCAAGGTATACCACCACAAGTTTCCTTGTAAAATCTTTGAGCACCTCATTCATGAGCCTCATGAATGTGCTAGGGGCATTAGAGAGGCAAAAAGGCATAACTCTCCATTCATATAAACCATCATTTGTCTTAAATGTTGTCTTCCACTCATCACCATTCTTAATTCTGATCTGATGGTATCCACTCTTGAGATCCAACTTGGTGAAGTACTGAGCACCTCCAAGACAATCCATCAAGTCTTCAATCCTAGGGATAGGGAACCTATACCTGATTGTAATTTATTTATAGCTCCAGAGTTAGTGTAAGTTCTCCACTTACCACCTTTCTTGGTTGCTAAAACCATTGGTACTACACATGGGCTGATGCTCTTTTGAATCAATCCTTGATCCAATAATTCTTGCACTTGCCTAGCTACCTCTAGATTCTGATTTGGTGTAAGCTTGTATGCTACTTTGTTAGGAAATGAAGCTCCAGGTATGAAGTCAATTTGATGACTAAGGCTCTCTTTTGAGGTAAAGTTGTAGGTGTACCATCACTGATAATGTCTTTGAATTGATCCAACAACTTTAGGACTACTCTAGGTATGACTATCTTTGCAGCCTTGTCTTCTTCTTTAGGTTGTAACATGACCACATATCCTTCACCCTCTTGATGAAGGTTGTTGAGGAACTCTTCCCACTACTCAACATGATGTTTGGTGTCTTTGGATGTCCTTCCTCTTCTAACAGTGATTGCAACTTAAATGTCTTCCCATCCTTCTTGAAAGAAATGGTGTTCTCTTTTCCATCATATATGACACCTCTACCTTATTTCCATGGTTTTCCCAATAGTAGATGGCATGCATCCATGGGTAAAACATCACAAACTAACTTGTCCTTGTACCCTCCACTGGAAAACTCCACCATTACTTGCTCATCCACTAGAACACTCTACCCTTTGTTTAGCCATGTGACCTTGTAGGGGTTAGTAAGGGGTACCTTCTCCAATTTCAGTTTCATTACTGCCTCCTCTAAGATTATATTGTCTGTTGAACCTGAATCTACTATTACCTTGCATACTTTACCAAGTATCTTGCACCTTACTCTAAATAGAGCTCTCCTTTGTTTTGGTTCTTCCTTGACTAATTGTCTGATCAAAACTTTGTTGAACATCAGATTCTTTCCTACCTCAGATTCAATATGACTAATCTCAGATGACTTAGGACTCATGGTGTCCTCTTGTGCATAAGCCACTCTCTTCTCATTGCTTGATGAAGATGCTTTCTCTGGGCACCTATAAGCAGGATGACCTACTTGACTACAATGGTAGCACTTCATGTTTGCAAAGTATGAATTTCTCCTGCCTACTCCTCTTCCTCTGTTTGAACCTCCTTGAGGTCCTCTACCCTGGTTGTATCCTCCTCTAGAAGATGTTTCACCTCCATGCTATATTAATTTAGACTCTCCTTGGTTTCTTTAGTCATTGCCTCTACCTTGGTAGCCACCTTGCTATCCTCTTTGATCTCTTTGATCTCTGCCATTGCCTCTACCCTTAGAAGCCTGGTCTTGCTTCCTCTTGTTCCTTTCCTCAATCTTGATAGCCAATTGGTAACATTAATGTACTGTCTTGGGACTTAGTAGAGCCATCTCCTCTTGTATGTTCCATTTCAAGCCATTAAGATACCTAGCCACCTTGATACTTTCATCTTCTAAAACATTAGACCTTATACAATGTTTTTGAAACTCCTCTGTGTAGGTATTCACATCTTGGTCTTTCTGACTTAAGCTTTGCCTCTTCTTGTGTAACTAAATCTCATAGTCATCTGGCATGCATGCTTCTCTTATCTTGGCAACCATTCCCTTCCAAGTAGAGATAGGCTACTTACCTTCTTTTTCCCTCTCTATCTGAATGAAATTCCACCATGTCAAGGTAGAACCTCTTAGTCTTGACTTGGCCACCTTTACCTTCTGTGCCTTAGTGACTCCATCACATTCAAAATGGTTTTCCATTCCCTCTATCCAATCAACAACTAAATCAGCTTCCATTTTTCAACTAAATAGTGGTATGCCTTCAAGTCCTTTTCCAATCAACGCTTTCAATGCTTTCAAGAAAGGCTCTTCCTCCAAAACAGGGTCAGGTTCAGGGATCTTGTCTTCCTCTGCAACCTCTTCTTCCTTTTGTATTTTTCCTTCCAGCTTCACATTGTTCAATGCTTTCTCAAGTTGCTCTATTCTTTCTTTTAATAAATTATTGTCCTCTTGCTCTTCAACCATCTTGGCCAATTTTGCATTTGTCACCATGATGGTAGAACCACTAGATTCAAGGTCTAACATACAAGATTCTTCCCAAATCTTTCACTTGCTCGGATACCAATCTGATAGGGTAGGGTTGGATGAGACACTCACTGTCCCATGCTCTGGTCTTTGTTCTCAATAACTCCTAGGTGACTTTTCCACCTTAATCTTTAGGTCCTATCTCAGGTATAGGCACCCCTGGTGCTACTGGCCAACCCCACAATCAATATTCTTTCATACTACCAATCCAATCTTGGTGCCTTGCCAGTATCTCACCTTTGACCCTTATTCTTCCCTAAAGGCCAATTACCCTCAACATTAAATTAGGTACTTACAAGGGTGTAAAAATATTGAAAGAGCTTCAAAGTAGCCTATTTAGGGTTGTTATTCAATCACAAGACTCCAATTCCCCATCGCTTCCACCAAAACCTTTCCTAGGGTTAGAAAAGGCTACAAGCCTAGAGCCACAATTAGGCCTCCTAACCCAAGAAAGATGGAAACTACTCTAAAACCCTCCAAAGGACCTAGGCTCTTTGCTTGGGATTTGTGTTTCCCATGTCCACACCTTGAAGATTTTTAGGTTTTTGAACCATACACTACCCATACACTGCCCTTACACAAAAATGGCCAAACCCTAGGGTTTACTAGCCTTTCCCAAGCTATTACAAATTGTCAAAGGTTGCACACACCAAATGGGTCGATGGAGCCTCCCCCTAACCACCAGACATTGCCAAGACCTTTAGCTAAATTCACCAAAAATAAATTCTTCAGAAACTTAGCACCCCTGCAAAATATGTGCCTTTCACTCCTTGTCTTCCCTAGCTGGACTCTACCTGGCTCACCTAGGGCAAGACATTGCTAGCAACTCCTTTAAACACACAAATCCTACAACCTACCAAGTGTACAAGCATGGAGACTAGGCACTGTTCCCAAAGGGACATATGGTTTATATAGTGGGAAAGTGCTCTAGCACCCCATTTCCTAAACACAGTTTGGTTCAGACCATCAACAAAGCAAAAAATAAACTATTTACAAAAGTGCTTGCAAATTGAGCAAAGAAACTACGTAATGATGTACAATGCTTGTAAATTGCTAACACCACATCCTACAATCAAAAAAATAGTAGGTCTAATCCATGAAAACTCTATTTAGTTGCAAAACTCATAATTTTTAGCACAAAACGTTGTCTTTCTTCAATTTCACAAAATCTCACTATAACAACACTTCCAACCCTATTCCATGGTCGAAGCATAACTTAAATAGGCTCCAAGAAACAATTAAGTTCTTGTTGTCGAACCTAAGATGACCTAAAGATGAAAATTATAAAACCCGCTATGTTTTTCAACCTTTGGCAACTTTGACAACTCAGCAAGATGAGCTTCTAAACTTATTTATCTCTTGACAACTTCTTTCCCAAAGATCAAACCACGTCTAATCTCTCCACACAATGGTCAACATGACCTTATGAAAACAAAACAAAACTATTCTTCTAGGTTCTTATTTACCTAATGAAACTGCCTGTTGATTTCTTAGGTGCTCCTGCACCAAGTGGGTCCAAGAAATGGGGTCTCATAGTGATTTACATCATTGGGAGACCCCATTTCTTTTACCCATTTTTTCAAATAGGCCACTACGTTCCCAATTTCACTGAATTGACAAACTAGTGAACCCACCAGCTTGCCAATTCAGTGAAATTGGCAACCTACGTTCCCAATTTCACTAAATTGGCAAGCTAGTGGGCCCACTAGCTTGCCAATTCGATGAAATTGGTAACCTAACTTGTCCTATTTGAAAAAATAGGTCCAAGAAATGGGGTCTCTTAGTGATCCCAATGATTGTAATCATCAGGAGACCCCATTTCTTGGACCCATTTTTTCAAACAGGCCAAGTTAGGTTGCCAATTTCATCGAATTGGTAAGCTAGTGGGCCCACTAGCTTGCTAATTTGGTGAAATTGGGAATGTAGTGGCCTATTTGAAAAAATGTAAACCACCAGGAGACCCCATTTCTTGGACCCATTTTTTCAAATAGACCAAGTTAGCAACATAGTGGCCTATTTGAAAAAATAAGTCCAAGAAATGGGGTCTCCTGATGATGTAAATCACCGAGAGACCCCATTTCTTGGACCCATTTTTTCAAACAAGCCAAGTTGGGTTGCCAATTTCACCAAATTGGCAAGCTAGTGATCCCACTAGCTTTCCAATTCAGTGAAATTGGCAACCTAACTTGGCTTGTTTGAAAAAATCACCAGGAGACCCCATTTCTTGGACCCATTTTTTCAAACAAGCCAAGTTAGGTTGCCAATTTCACTGAATTGGAAAGCTAGTGGGCCCTCTAGCTTTCCAATTTAGTGAAATTAGCAACGTAGTGGCCTGTTTGAAAAAAATGGGTGCAAGAAATGGGTTCTCCCGGTGATGTACTCCATTTATTGGACCCATTTTTTCAAATAGGCTCACTAGTTTTCTAATTTGGTGAAATTGGAAATGTAGTCTAACTTGGTTTGTTTAAGAAAATGGGTGCAAGAAATGGGGTCTCTCTGTGATCCCCATTTCTTGGAGCCATTTTTTCAAATAGGCCACTACATTCCCAATTTTATCGAATTGGCAAGCTAGTGGGCACACTAGCTTGCCAATTCAATGAAATTGGAAACCTAGTGGGTTGTTTGAAGAAATGGTTCCAAGAAATGGGGTCTTCAAGTGATTTACATCACTAAGAGACCCCATTTCTTGGACCCATTTTTCAAACAACCCAAATTACCTTGTAAATTTCATCAAATTGGCAAGGTAGTGGGCCCACTAGCCTACCAGTCTAGTAGGTTTGAAAAAATGGGTCCAAAAAATGGGGTCTCATGGTGATGTACACGGTGATTTAAGGTAGTGCTTGTTGTATGAAAAAATTCCTCAAAGAAATGGGGTGTCATGGTGATGCACATCATTGTGAGACCCCATTTCTTTGAGGCATTTTTTCATACGACAAGCACTACCTTTTCAATGCAACTACATCCCTATACCCTTTACCCTCAACTTTATACCTAATATCCTAATCCCTAATCCCTATACCTTATAACCTCAACCCTATACCTTAAACACTAAACCTTACATCCTCATAGGGGAGAGAGAAAGCGGGGGAGGGAGGGATTGGGGAGAGAGAGAGAGGTTGGGAGGGAAAGGGGAGATAAAGATAAGTAGAGAGGGATGGAGAGGTAGAGATACATGAGAGATAAAGAGTAGATAAGGAAGGATATCTAGAGGGAGAGGGAGGGAGGTGAGTGAGAGGTGAGATAGAGAGCAATAGAGTGTGGTAGGAAGTGATGGAGGGATATGCAGGTAGAGAGGGATAGATGAGATAGAGAGAAGTAGAGAGAGATAAAGATAGAGGAAAGGAGGGAGGGTGGCTGAGAGGGGAGGAAGGGAGAGGTAAAGAGGGATAGGTGAGATAAAGATAAGTAGAGAGAGAATGGTTATATCTAGAGGAAAGAGTTATAGAGAGGGAAGGAGAGAATGGTGAGATAGAGTGGAGATAGTGAGAGAGAAAGAGGGTGAGGGAGGAGGGAGAGAGAGTGAGAGAGAGAGGTAGAGGGAGGGAGAGGAGAGATAGAGAGTAGATGATAGGGGAAAGGTAGGGACAAAGACATCTAGTCAGAGAGAGGGCAAGGAAAGATAAAGAAAATTAGAGAGGGAAGGAGAGGTAGAGAGGGAATGAGGGAAGGAGGGAGAGAAGCGGGATAGAGAGGGGTAGAGAGAGTGTTAGGTAGTGATGGATGGAGAGGTAGGTAGAGATGGATTAGGGAGATAGAGAGTAGAGAGGAAAGGATAGGGAGAGGTATGGATGTAGAGATTAGGAGGTGAGATAGAGAGTAATAGAGAGTGATAGATTATGATGGATGGAGAGGTAAGTAGAGAGGGAGATGGGAGACATAGATAAGTAGAGAGCGAGGGAGATGTAGTTAGGGAGAGAGGTGAGATAGAGAAATAGAGAGTGGTGGAAGGAGAGGTAGGTAGAGAGAGGGAGAGAGGAGATAAAGATAAGTAGAGAGGGAAGGAGAGGTAGAGAGAGGAGAGATAAAGAGAAGTAGAGAGGGAATGAGGGAGGAAGGGTGAGGTAGGGAGGGAGAGAAAGGAGAGATAGAGAGGTGTAGAGAGAGATTGGTAGGGTGTGATGGATGCAAAGGTAGGTAGAGAGAGGGATTGGGAGATAGAGAGTAGATAGGGAAGAAGAGAGGGAGAGAGTATGGAGGGAGAGAGAGGGAGGTGAGAGAGAGGTGAGGTAGAGAGAGAGGGGAGATAGATATAGAGATAGTGAGAGAGAGGTCTAGAGTGTAAGGGATAAAAAAATGAGTGAGATAGAGAGAGAATAATACAACTTGTTGATTATTGAAATTTGACATGTTGATTACTAAAATTTGACTATTTGAAATTTGCAAGATCTTCCAAAAACTAGAATATGCATTATAACCCCTAGAGATCCAAAACCACTCTCAAACATCTAGAAACTATATACATGAAATATAACTTAAAGTATAAGTTGACATTTTAATATGGATGTTTACTTTAAACATCCATATGTAAATTTCAACCTATACTTAAAAATTTCATGTATATAATTTCCTTGAAAGATAACAAGAAGAAAGAAAAAAAAGAGAAGAAAACTAAGTTCAATATAGACCAAAATGCGAGTGCATTATAATATGCTCGTGTTTTGTCAATGCATTCACAAAACGTGAGCGCATTATAATGCACTCGTGTTTTGTCAATGCATTCACAAAATGCGAGCACGTTACAATGCGCTCACATTTTTTCAATACATTCACAAAACACGAGCGGGTTATAATGTGTTCACGTTTTGTTAAAGCATTCACAAAACACGAGCACATTATAACTCACTCATATTTTTTCAATGCATTGAAATAATGCAAGCGCATTATAATGCACTTGTGTTATATCTTGCTTTGAGAATCCCCAAGCCTTGGGCTTTTTATTTTCTTTGGAATACCAACTCAAAGGCTCAGAGGGCCTTCCCAACATCCAGAGATGTGTTTTTGCAAATTCTACAATATTTGTCATAATTAGGTTCGTGCTCACCATCAGGATTGCATGTGTTTCAATTTCAAGCAAATCAAACACCTGGGTAATGTTAGGCTCTCTCTTAGCTATCTAATGATGTAATGTTTTTCACTTTTTGACAATGTTAAGCCTTTGATCTATAATTTCTTTTGTTTGTGTGTCTCTTTTTTGACAAAAACCAGTGTTTGGTGTCTTTTCATTATAAATTAACCATTCATCAAAATTTAAAATAAATTACATTTTTAGAAACTAGACTCCATTCTACACATTAAAAAAAAAATCAATTAGTTTCCAAAATTTGTAGGGGTAGCATGGCCAAAATTCTATTTTTTAGGAAGTATCCACTTTGAAAATTAGTAAAAAATCAAATATTCATTACAAAATTATTAGAAAAATTCTGCATAAACTACATACTATTAGCTAATTTCTCATCAGAGCGATTTTAAAAATACTAAAATATAGTTCACTATGCTACATACCCACAAAAGTTGCTATGTTAAGTTTTCCTGACAAAAAAACACCAATTTATGTGGGCCCTATAGACATGTAAATTGACTTAACACTTATCAAAAATTCAAAATGTCTCAAAACGACCCCGAAGCAACTCAGAACGTCTCGAAATCAACTCGAAACAACCCTGAAATGACTTGGAACAACTCTGAATCAACTCAGAACATCTCGAAATGACCTTGAAATTAATCAGAACAACTCTAAATAAAATTGGAATGTCTCAGAACAACCCCAAAGTGACTCAAAACAACTCTGAATCAACTTAGAATGTCTCAGAATGACCTTAGAATGACTCAGAACAACTCTAATCAACTCAAAATGTCTCAAAATGACCTCAAAATGACTCGAAAGAACTATGAATCAACTTGGAACATATCAGAACGACATCGAATCAAGTTTAAACGACTTTGAATCAACTTGGAATATCTCTGAATTAACTTGGAACATCTCAGAACATCTCTAAAACATCCTAAATCATCTAAAAATCATTCCACGACATCTCACAATGCATCAGATGGCATCGAACAACATCTAAAAACCTTATTTCCTCTATTAATTAAATAATACAATGTTATTTGATTAATTCACATTTCATCATTTCTCAAAAAATTAAATAAATACCATTTTATTTAATAAAGTCTTCAAAACCCTATTTCTACTATTAATCAATTAATACAATGTTATTTGATTAATTCACGTTTCATTATTTTCGACCAATTAAGTAAATTACATTTATTTAATAAATTCCTAATCTTATCTTATTTCATCTTGATTAGTCAAACGACATCGATTATTTGATTACGTCACTAATTCATCTTATTCCTCAAAATTAATTGAATTATTAAATCATAATAATTTAATTATCACATTTCCCTCCAAAATTTGAATAATTAAATCAAATCAAATCAAACTATTCAAATTAGAAAAAATAAAAATAAAATTGGAATAGATTAATTAATTAATTAATATTCCTCACCCACTTTTTGATTGAGAAAATCATGGATTGCTAACTAAGCAATCTATTTATGCTAACTCAACCATCTAATTTGTAACTCAACCCTAATTGATCAATTAATTGCTAACTAAGCAATCAAAATCCTAACTAGCCAATCTATTCTTCAATCACCCTAATTTTGCAATCAACTTTGCATAATCTCCTCATGTCTAAATCCTCTCAACTCATTTTGACCGTTGATTTGGATATTCTCCAACGCGATCTTGACTGTTGATTCAAAAAAAAAAAATCTATATAACAAGCCTTTATCTTCACAAATTATGATCATAATTTCAACTTACCTTATGCAACAAAGTGTTGTCAAGATCATTATTGATAGAGCTTCATCATTTCTTCAAGAACAAGAATCAATCATCAAGATTTTGTGTACAAGCAATGGAGGCTTTGCAGTTATATGAACAACCCAACATCATGCAAAGACACTCCAACATGGGATGGTAATATTTTCTTGTGTAACTAAACATTTGAATTCATTTTGTTACTCTTAGGATCTCTTTTCATTCAAATAGCTTAGAATTGTTCATTTCATGAGTGATGGAATAGGATCTAGATTAAGTGTTTTTGAATTAGATTAGTTTATGATTTCAATCTTACACTTTGATCTTGATTTCGTATCGTTTTCCTAATGGATTTTTTTCCCCTCACAAATTCTAGCACGCTTGATGGGACAAATGGTCCTCAATACTAATGTTTTCATGAGTTTAATTGAAGCTATAGGGCTTTGGAGGGATTTTGAAAGGTGTTTGATGCCATTTCCTAGAAGAAATTTTCCATTTCTAGGCCAAGAAACTCGCAATTTCTACAAGAAGGTTGCTTTTTCCATGGGAAGGTCACATTTGTTGTAAGAAACTCACATTTTCTTTTGACAGTGGCATCTTTGTTTACCCTATCTTTAAATGAGCATATCTTGGTCATACAGAAGTATTTGTCAACTCTTTTTTTTAAAATGGGGTAGAATTTGATGATCTTTCCATTGATGTAGGTGGTTTTCAATATTTATTCATTTAAATTTTTCATTGGTGTACTTAAATTTAACTACACTCAAAATTTGGTCTAGGTTGTAGGCCTTTTGATGCTTAATCAATTTTCTACCCCTAACATTTGATTGTGTGTTGTGTTTGGAAAGCTTCTAACATCTCTTGGGAAGATCTTGCAAGATTTATGGTACATTTTTTTATGAAAACAACTAACACCTTTGTTATAGGGAAGACGATCAGTCCAAGATCTTTGAAGCCACAAATGGGTATGCAGGATCATGATGGGCCAAAAAGTGGCGATATGATGGGTTTTTGTGGGGTCATTGATACATTTTGACTCAAATTTGGACAAAAGTTCATCAAAATTTTGACGAACTTTCGTCAGAATTATTTCATCGAAATTCCAACCCAGCTAACGATCTTGGGTTAGAATTTTGATGTTTCAAAGTTCGTCAGAATTTCGACGAAATAATTCTGATGAAAGTTTTTCAAAATTCTGATGAACTTTTGTTGGAATTTGACTCAAAATGTATCAGTGGGTATGTGGCTGAAGACTTTTTTTTACCCAAAATTGATGAAACAAAAAGGGTTTTTAAAGGATAGTCTCATCTTTCCACCAATATAAATTATGATTTACTTTGAATTTAATAAATAATTATTATTCATTTTCTATTTGAATTACAACTAAAGTCTTGATTGATAGGCTGATTGAAAAAATCTACAGCTTTCAAACGGTATCACATTTTTTGAATCTGAAACATGTGTCACATTCTATGCTTCGCATACTATAGGATTAAAAAAAAAATGAATTTCATGAAGTTTTGACCAAGTTAAGGTAGTTAGACATATGAGTTTTTTTATTTTTTAAAAGTTGTAATAAAAAATTCATAATTAATTATTTACTTGGAAAAAAATTACAAAAATATGCATCACATTGGTACATGAGTCCTCTACTTATATCTAAAATCTTATAAAAAAATATTATCATTTTATTGTGGTTAGGTGGTTAGACAAACACCTACTTCTTATTTTTTCCCTGAAATTTAAGTAATTTGCATTGAAATTTCAAATTTTCACCAAATAGATTTAAAAAACCTAGTAGTTTAGAAATTACATTGAATTTGCTACAAATTCTATTGTTACATATTTTTTAAATAATATAGATAACTTATTCAATTTCTTATGTCAAGTTGCCTAACTCTAATTTTTCTAAATTTTTTGCCACTTAAGGGCCTATTTTTTCCATGATGATCTTGCACATACCCAAATATTTTTTTTTATTAACTTAAAAATTTTCTTTTGGTGCATTAAAATAAATAGCAACTCTCACATTTGATTTGGTGTTGTTAAAATAAACATTTTTCAAAGCTTTCTAAAGTAGGAATCTTCATTTGGTGCTCTAAAAATGAACATAACTCTCACAATTCAAATTTGGTGTTGTTAAAATAAATAATTTCAAGCTTTCTAAAGTAGGAATCTCCATTTGGTGCTCTTAAAATGAACAACACAACTCACATTTCAAATTTGGTGTTGTTAAAATAAGCAATTTCAAGCTTTCTAAAATAGGAATTCTCTTTTGGTGCTCATAAAAAGAACATAAAACACTTCAATTTTGGGATCTAAAAATGAACACATTTCATGTTTTCATAATTAGGAACCTTTAAATTTGGTGCATAAAAAGAGTGCAATTTTTTTTCACTTTGTTGATGCATGAATGTTTTATATTTGTTGACCATTAATGATCAAGCCTAATTTTCTTAGAAACATATCAACTTTTGGGGCTTAAAATGAACAATTTTTTTGTTATTTTCACACCATTTCTATCTTAATTGCTTGATGTATGAAACACTTCAATTGGAGCAAAGATAAAAAGAAGATTTCATTTTTACCCACATATTCTTAGGGATAACACCAGTCGAGGTGTTTAAAATGAATCAATTTGCAATGAATTGTCTTCTATGCATGCATTGATTGGAAAGTTGAAGTGTTTTGTCTTCTCCCCTCACACCATTTTGGAAATCTTGGGTGAGCGAAGAATATTTTTGAGTTTCGCATTTATTTTAAAGTTTTACCTTCTTAGAGGGATTTCCTATTGAGACACATCCCACGCTAGAGAACTCATAGGCGACCCAAGTGGTACTTTCATTCTGGACCAGTGCTATATAAATATTTTTTGAGTGTAAGGAAATTTCATTACTCATCGAGTGTGGATGTCCTATACCGATGTATTCTTCCTTAGTATCCTTGTGATACGTAAAAACCCAAAAGGGATAGAAGGTTCTTAATTGAACAAAACACTGCATGTGTAGGTGCCTGAAAATAATATCCCCAGAACATGACTAAGAGCCAATTGTTTTAGAAGCCACCCTATTTATCCAAGACATTCTTTGAAAGTGGTGCGTCAGAATGTACTTCCAAGAAGTTATTTGCCAAGTATGACTACAGGCCTGTGCCATAAGTTGCATGTAAAATCATCTCTTCAAAGCATGAGGCAGGCCCACCTAAGAGGATGGTTTCTCTCCACTAGGGTTGTAATTGTTTTTTAATGTTAAACTTATCCAATTACATTCAAAAACAATTGTGACATCAAAATTTTGTGTTTGATTTAAAGAAAAAGAACACATCAAAACAAACATTGAACAAAGATCGTCAAATCACAAACCCTTTGAGTTAGTCTATACTTGTGAAAAAACCTTATGTTTTCACTACTTGAAAGGGTTTGTCCTTAAAGGTTTCTGAACATTTCATTTTTATTTTTCAGGTTGCATTGATCAAAGTAAACACTTTGGTAACTATGGCTTGGGTGTTGTAATTTTACAACTTGAGTCATAGACATTCAAGTCACAAAAATTCCATGCTTGTGAGTTAGTCCAGTGCTATTATATCATTTTCCATACTCAAGAACAAAAAATAATCGAACACAAAGAGGTTACAAATCTCCATTATAACTCAAATTATTTTTGATAAAACATTTAGATTTCTTAAAAGGTCATTACTTGAACAAGATACTTGGAAAATCATATTGTCCACAAAGTCTCTCACCCATTATTCCCATGCTACTTACCTAAAATAAAAATCCAACAAAACATTAGGATCATTCCTCCACTCAAAAAGTATATGATATCAATAGTTACTAGGAATTCACAAATAGTTCAAGTATCTTTCCCACAACATATCCTCTAGATCAGGAAGTGGAATATTGACCCTAGTTCTTCAGCATTTTGATTTTTGAAAAGTAGCTACATTCCAAACCAACACTCAAACTTTAGGGTTTTTTAGTTTCATAACAAACCACCCCATACCACCACACCTTATGACCATTTGGTGACCTACAACTCTCGTTCAACAACCAGAACTTGTAGCACCTATTATTCAACCTAGCCTTATGCACATTGAAAGTGCCCAAATCGACATCATCAGTAGTTTGAGAACATTTATTTTTGAGAAAAATGAAACACCCCATCAATTTCTCTCTACATCCATCATCTTAAATGAAGAGGAAGAAAAAGTAAACATAGCAGCCAAAAGACCCATATTACTACCTCTCGCATGGAAATAGGTATGATCCTCTTGGAAATGTAAACCGAGTGACCTTATGATAGGTATTGAGTATCAAAACATCCTTGAAACATGTCTATCTATTACCCAAATTACTCTTATCAAGGGCCACAACATCAAATAGGGAAACAACATCAGGGATTTCAAAATCACGATCAAGGAATAAATCAAAAAAATCAAATTTCCCTAGATAAAAGTGAGAGAGATCTTGAGGAAATTAAAATAAAACAAAATACAACATATCATCAATGCCTTATTCAAGGTTGGGACATTAAACATTCACAAAAAATAGACATCATTCCATAAACACCTCAATATCCACATCAACAACACTCCAATATCCACAATATCAAGAAGTTTTGCAACACCAAGGTGTACCTCAAGTGCAATATAAAAATATACCTCAAACACAGTATCAAGGATTTCCACAAAATCAAGAGAAAAACAATCAAGAAAATCCATAAAGGAAAGATTACCAACCAAAAAGGAAATTCACCCCTTTGGGAGAAGCTTTAGAGGTAATCATGCACGAAGTAGTACAACATGATCTTATCAAGATCAACAATAGTCCAATTTATGATGAACCAAGCTTTAAACTCCCTTGTAATAAGAAGTACGAACAATGCGAGTTCCATAAAATCAAGGGTCACACAACGAACATATGTGCTACACTAAAAAATATCATCCAAGACATCATTGATCAAGGAGAAATAGCTATTAAAGGGCCATCTACCAATGATGACAATGATAATGTCTCAACCTCAAAAGTTGAAAACAACAATCAAGAGCTATCTATCATGAATCACATTGACAATGTCTCTACATCATCTAGTGAGCAAGAGGACATACATCAAGAATTTATTCCCAAGCATGCCAAAAATCAATTGCCCAAGGCTAGCAATCATTCATTCCAAAATATATTGACATCATCCAACCTCATGAAAGTACATATTGATGATCAAGAGACTCCTAAGCCGACACTTATACCCAATGCAAAAAATCTAAGCCAAGAGCTATCACCCATATTCCCACAATTTGAGGAAATCCAAGGATCTTTTATAGGCAATGCTTTCTTTGAAATTGATCCATGTCAAGAATGTGAACCAAAGCATGTCGAAGATAATACCATACAAAATCAAGATCAAGAAACCTTACCATCAAAATATTACAATGACTTGGTAGATATCTTCTAAGACATCCAAGGCTTTCCAAAAGAACACATCCATATGCCAAACACACATACATCTATACCCATGAGATGCTTACTCCTAATGGTCATGTAGATGATCTTCCTCGAAAACAAGAGTCTCATACTCTTGATATCATTACCATGGAACAAGAGTCACCTACTCTTCACATCTGTACACATGATCAAGATATAGCAAAATTTATAGACCTATCAGAAAGTGATCAGGAAGAAGAATTGAAATTAGAAATATCCTCTAAGAAGGTTGAAGTCATCAAGCATGAAAATATGGAGCACAATATCCTAAAATCAACAAATATAATGGAAAATCCTAAGCAGCAAAGAAGTGGGTATACACCAATCAAAGGAACACTAATATATTTTGAAGGGCCATCAGAATTTGATATTTCACAAGATCAAGTTGAAAATATCAATCAAAAAGTTGTCCCACATATGGAGGATTCTACCAATAAAAAAGCTATCACATTTGAAGATCCACAACAAATCAAAGAAGGATGAGCATCTTGTTTCCAAGGTAAAACATATCCTATGGAAAATAAAATTTCTCAACATCAAGGCAAAGGATTAGACCTACATGGACAGTGTATCTTAGTACTAGTGCAAATTATTGGCAATCCTAAGCATCAAGGTCTTGTTTATCTAGCAATTAAAGGATTTAAAAATATCGGTGATACTTATATTATACTAGGGGAAAATTTATCTAATGCAAGCATCAACATAGAGAGCATGAAGAGTCCTTATGATGAAATTGCTACCAGCGCTAAACTAGCCATATCATGAATCATCATCTACATATTTTTTCACCCTATCATTACGAACAACAACAAGAGAAAAAGTTATACCCAAGAAACAAACAATTCAATGAAGCAAATGAATTAGCAAAACAAAATGGAAAAGAAATATTCAAATGGATACAAAATCAAAAGCAAGAAAATCATACCTATCAAACGCTATTACTCAAAGAAACTATGGAGAAAAATAAAAAAGGGAAGTTCATTCATCAAAAAAGTCCAACAATACAAAAGAAATCTTCAAGAGTGACCTACAAGGTATATCAAGATGTTGGTCCCAATAAAATCTCCATATCCACCCATCATTGCTCATCATCCCAAGTTTGGAGAGTCAAAGGTTCCAAACTGTCAACCAATCCATCTGAATATCATATCCCTCAATGCATTTTTCCATCCAAGATATCCAAATCTCACATTGACCATGTGTTGGTAGCAACTCTTTATCATAAGGACTCTAAGGGCACTCTATCATGATGTGCGCATCAAGATAGGGTTAACTCTGGTATCAACAAGGAAGATAAGAATTATCAAGGGTTACATTCAAGCAGTTGTATCCTAGCAAAACAACTCCTCCAAGCAGGATATCATTGGCATGTCATGACAGCAACAACCATATCAGCACCAACAACATCTACATTAGTACCACTAGGAGGTTCAAATATGAGAAGAAAATCATCACCATGATGAAAACCTGGTAAACAAGTGTCTTGTGTGACATAAAAAATCAATAAAAATAAAAATAAAAATCAAGAAAATAGTCAAGAGAAAAATCATCCTCCAGTGAAAACCACTATGGTGGCACTTTGGACAAGTACCATGATGAAAACCTAAAAAACAGGCATCATGTGTAGAATTGAGCATCTATGTAAGGACCCAAAATATTTTTAACCGAAATACCACTCTATTTAATAATCTTTTTTTTTTTTTTAAGTATTCATTCACAAGTATACTCGGGAACTTCTATCCATATGGGATAGATATATCATCTGTTCATACGGAACAGGAATTCACTTCATCTATTCATATGGAATAGGAATACATCTATTCATATAATCGGAATAGGCATCCACCTAAACGAGGCAGGAATCTATCATATGATAGGTACGTGCTCTGGCCAGAGTCTTGGACTCATCGGGATCATCCAGATCCTGAGTCGCTTCCCTGATGACCACACTTTCTACTAAAAGTGCACCGAGGTCGTCGTCCTCAGGGGTATGTAAAATTGTAATTCTAAACTTGAAACCCGCCTCGGAATTTGGCCTAAGGGCCTCGGGGAATCAAGCAATCCATGCGGGATTCTTCCGAGTATAGTTGCATGTATTTTGGTTGATTATCTTATATAACTAGTTATGTGATCTCTCCAACCCTAAACCCCATTCCCGAACGCCTGAGTACTGGGAGCATCCTTCGTTTCCCAGACTGCCTACATACCCTGCTTCCAAACGGGATCAAGGCGTAAAATATGTAGTTCTATTTTCTAGGCTATGTTTATGTGAACTATTATAAAGCGGGTACGCAACCCTTTCTAGGGTTTTTATTTCCCCTAGACAGTTCCTCTGCGGCTGCTACCCACGATGGGGAGCATGGATAATAAATGATCGCCTTGACCATTTATTGTTTACCTATTAACCTTCATCTAACCCTACTCCCTAATGATGTTCGTCTCCCTTGACCCGTTTAAATGATTTCCTAATAATTTATCCGCATGATTTCATCTTAGAATTACATTTACACCACTGAAAATTCCTAAGTTACAATCTTCTAGGTTGTCACTAGCGGATTTGATTCATTTTTGTTTTATCTTTTTAGATTATCGATCCAAAGGGGATTTCCCTTCCTTTGGATTTTAAACAACCCATGTTCCTTATTTCTCCCCGGCGATTTATAGGGACGATGCCACAGACGCCGTTATTGCAGCTGTGTTAGGCTATAGATGCAGTAGCTCAAGCGCGACGGCTTTACCCGTAAACGTGAGCCAGAGGCATCGTTAATACCGAACGCTGCTAGTTTTGTTTTCCTTTTGTTTTGATTAGTTTCAAATCTATGTCTAACATACTTAATCTTAATAAGAAATTAAACTCATAATGCATGGAAATTTTTAACCATATTCATTAAAAAAATTTAAAAGAAACAACATGATTAAATAAATTAACGAGCATTGGTCAATAATTCATAGTAAGTCCTAATCTTAGTAACTTAAATACCCTAGATTTTAAAGAATCATTTAACCATTTATTACTCATAAAAGAAATTCCCATGCAACGTAATTAAGTGAGTACTTAAATTAAAGACATGCATTATTTTTGAGAAATTTCATAACATATGTTGTTTCCCTACTTTTGTCATCAAAAGTATACAAGAAATTACTTTTACCTAGAGTTAAATATCTTCGAGAATCATTGCAAGGATTAGAGTCCTATTATTCCACTCGTATTTCTATTCTTCTAGATAGTTTATGTAGCATTAGGATGTGAAAATTCCAATGACTATATTATGGAATGTAATAAAGTAATTATTCAACACTAGGTAGAGTAATGGAGTACTTGTGTTGTCTATTTTTTTTTTTTTTTATAGAAGAACTACCTTCGTGTAGAAGGGGTTTCATTGTTCTTTGTATTTAAATTGAAGGTCCTAGACCAACTAGAATAAAAGAGAACTTGAATGCTTCAATATATCAAGATAATTTTATCAATGTTAATACGTGGTTTTAGGCTAACAATATCTTTAATTTGATTATATTGCAAATTTCTAGCCATACTAGAAATAATTTACAAATGCCAAGTGTTTGGTAAGACTCCCTAAGCGGATTAGATCGTATAAGGGGAAATGTGTATATATATAAATACCAAATCAACATTCAATTATTATGAAATTAAGGATGGTTATTGATATCTTAGATCAATGCCCATTGATATGCACCAATCCAATTTTTTTGTAAGAAAAGTAACAAGGTCCGTTCATTCATCTAACATATTAGAGTAACCATATTTACATGGCCTTATCTTTCGGTACGTAGACATTGAATATCACTTAACCCAAAACATATAGATTCTACTTAATAGTCTTTTGTCTAGATTTCTAACTTCATATGTTAAGGTATTTAGAGGTTTCTTGTTAAGCTAATTCTGTAACAATTTTCTTTCGTGAAATTTCTTAAATACCAACTATCATAACATTAACAACAATACAACAAATCGTATCCAAAAATGTATATTTATATATATATATATTCTAGAGAAATTAGTGAGGCAATAGAGACAATCAGAAATATTCAAATAAAAGCATGTCTTACACTAAATTTTTCAGCATGTATTGTTGACAAAAAGGTATATATATATATATTTGACACAATACCTCTCTTTTTTTTTGGTTAATTTTTTTTTTAGAATGAAGTCTATTACAACTTTCATGGATATTCCCAAATTATCCCTTTGCATAAATTGCACACATTCTGCTTATAGAAGAGTGACAATGCTTATAACACATAGGTGATTATTGTAGTCAATCACTATAACACATTCTCTACTGACATCTAGATATAACAAGGCATCTAAATAAGCATGGGAGTGAGTGAAATAGTAAATAGAGCTATAACATTCTGAAACAAAATGGACGCCTAAAATAGTTAAATTGTAATCCAATTAAGGGTGATTCATTATAATTGAAAACTGTAATTTACCAAACAAGAATTACTATGTGTGCATTCGATATCCTTTGTCCGAATAATAATACCACAGTTAAAATCTTCTAAATAAGATTAAGCATAGTGAATGGAAGAATAACCTTTGTTCTTTCTAGCAACATGACCATAGAGTTTCTAATTAAATTGAAGTTATTCTTAGATGCAACGCTTCTTGCATAACCATATTCTTTTGCTTTATCCTAGCTGATTTATAAATCTGCACCATTCTCTATCTGATATGGTCTACGCATATTTACAAGGGCTCAACATTTTATAACTACTTGTTGTGTAAATATATATATGACAGAGAGACATACGCAGTAAAGTGAATGTAGATTACCTACCTGTGTGCGCTGACACTATGCCCAGATTGGCTCCCCTCTTTCCTGAAGCCTGAAATCGAACTTCTCTCTGGAGTCTCTCACAGAACGGTCTATTGCTCTGCCTAAAATAGAAGTTTCTTCCCTCATTTTTATAGATATAATGCATTAAATTCCATGTGAACTGTAGGGCGTGGTTAGATCTGCAATTTATTGTGGCAGTTGAATCATAACCCACGTGAATGGTATGGACGAGCTGGGATGGTAGAATTTCGGTGTTGGACGGCTGGCTTGGCGTGCTTTGGCACATGTTATTTTCTTCTCCATGCGTAGCAGCTGAGAGTAGGTGTTTCTTTTTTGACTTTAGAACTTCTGATCTTTAAGTTTGATAGATTTTTAATTTATGAGCATTTACTTGTGAGTATGCACATGCCTAAAACATGTGAAATAAACGTATGAGTTAATACCCTATTTAGATAAGCATCTTATTTATATAAATAATTAGATCAACATCACAATTAATTGACACAGCGAAGAGGGGTCGTGACAATCTACATGCACCATTTCAGGTGGAAGCATCTCAAACTATCCATAATAAACCCAATTCATTTTCAATCCAATCCAGTGCATCTTGATCTTGACAAATGTTTGGTATACTCTTTACACTTGCTTATGGAAAACATCTTGACATGGGTCACTATCATTGATCCTATCCTACCCAACATTTTCTATGTCATGATGCATTTTCCAAAGGGGCATACTTTATCCAAACATGTTATCCTATCACAAGATAATCCATCACATACAGGGTGCTGTCATAATAGTGGTTTACAATTCTTGAGAGGAACGAATTTTAGTTGAAATCACATATTTTTAGAAAATATAATGATTTAAGCCTTAAAAAGTTCTATTTTAAATATTCCAATTGAAGAGTGTTTGATCAAATCACCTTAGATCAAAACCCCTTAGATAGAACCTCGCTAGTTTTAAACCATACCTATAAATGCGTCTCCTTTACACCTATCAAAATGCTGATAAAAAATCACTTTTGATTTAGCTTTTGGGGGATCAAATGAATTCATTTAAAATTTATTTCAAATGATTATGGTATTCCTCAGAACAAGCTATCCAATGAATATAATTTTAATATGTTTTGGTTTTGTTATGTATTTGTTTTTTAAGTTTTATTAAACATAGGTTTTTCATCGAAAATGAATTTCTTTGTTCTTTACATGTGGAAAAATAGAATATTATAAAAAATTAAAAAAATATGAGTGCACCAGATATTGAAGTCCTTGATCCAACAAAAATAAAATAAAATTTTGACATATACAAAAAAGTTACGCTGCTATATGGGTAAGTCCGAATTGTAATTTGTTTGACTTTGAAACTTGATTAAGGAAAAAATATTCAATAAAAACTATCTAACCAAGTGGAAGCACTAGATATCAGAGTTACAAATCTAAATTTTAAAGAATTAGAATTTTATCCTTCATGGAAAAAAAGTTATGCGTTATACGTGTGCGTCACTTTTTAAAAATGTTGTTTTCTGAAAAAAATCATTTTTTGTGGGAGATGGAAAAAGAAGTGCAATTTGATTCCAAAAATTTTGAAAAAAATATTTTTAGAATCTATAGACAAAATTTGACGAGACTCTAGTTTGCACCATCTTCAAATTCCTCACAGTTTAGCCGCTATAGATGCCCGAATGTGAAGATTCTGTTAAAAATAATAATTTCAGTGTCCAGTTTGGCCAAAAATTGTAAACCACTATTATGGGATCACTCTACATTGTAGACACTGGGGACAAGTACTTACATCTTGCTTCAGAATAAATCTTGATCTATGTCTTCTAGCTCACATTGTGATCTAGACATTATCCAAACAACAAGGTGTACCACATGGTACCCTTTGCAATTCATCCCATCAACAAGGTATCCCACCAACAAACTATCAAGGTAGCCTTCAAAATAATTCATCTCAACAACAAGGTATACCACCAATAGACTACCAAGGTAACCTTCTAGGATACAAACAACATGGATTATTCCTTCACTCAAAAATTCTAAGATACCAACAGTTGCTTGAACCCTACAACTAGTTCAAGTAAGCTTTCCCACAACATATCCTCTAGAAAGACAAACTAAAATATCAATCCAAGTTTTTAACTATCTCTTACACCCCAGGGAAAAGGGTAAAAATCCAAAAAAATAGAAAAAGGATAAAAAATACAAAAAAAATCAAAAAAAGAAAAGAAAATAGTTTAACAGAAATAAAACATTCTCTGAGTGAAAACCACTTTTTGGCACTCTTAGAATAGGTACCATGGTGAAAACCTGGAAAATAGGCGTTATGTTTGAATAAACTTGCATCATTATCTATCAGTACTATCCACAACATCCACCCATTCATTTCAAAACAAGATATCCAACCATGGCTTGTCACTGATTAAGGAAAGTCGTCTTGTCCACAACTGGGGAAAATTTCAAAAATTTGGTCATAGATTAGATCTTTGAGTATCCTATCATGGTCATAGAAAACAACAAAAGATCAAAAACATTGAAAAGTCAAAAAAAGAGCCAAAAACATTCAAAACAAAAAAAAAGCCAAAAACATTCAAAATAGCAAAAAGGAAAAAAACATTTCAAAAACATCAAAAACAAAACAACATTGTAGGGTTATTCCTTCACTAAAATAGTCTAAGATATCAATAGTTGCTTGAACCCTACAGCTAGTTCAAGTAAGCTTTTCCACAACATATCCTCTAGACACAAAAGTAGAATATCAATCTAGATTATCAATGTTGTATACCCAAAAATAGTTTATGCTTGGAGTTAAATGGTCAAACTACGTGGTCTTTGGGTGTACAATGTAGGAAAGGCTCATCAGTCCCTAAGACCCTAGGTCAGTCCCCTTAGGTTTCCAACATGTTTTATTTCAACTGAGTCAAAAAAACAAAATCCAAAATCCAAAAACATTCACAAAACAGAAAAGGTCAAAAACACTCAAACCAAGTGAAATACAAGCCTCTACATGTACAACATAGGCAAGGATTATCTTTGATGAGCCCCTGAGACCCTAGGTTAGTCCCCAGAAAATGTCAAAAATAGAATCATAAAACTCAGAAAATCAAAAGAAACCACCCTGTCCATCACAATCTGCAATAAAACATCACCCATAATAAATAGATCATCGTACTCTCTTTGACAAAACAAAGAAACACACAAAATAAACATCAAAAGCTATAACTTTCAAGCAAATAATTGCAAACCTCTGACTATAAACAGCCAAAAACAAGGCCAAAGTATCAACTACCTATCTTTTTGACAAGTCCCAACAACATCCTGAGTTATGTCTTAATGGATTCATTCCAACGATAGAAATGATCAACAATGGATAATAGCCCCACCCTAAACAAATATGGCAAGTGATATTGTAACTTTGTTTTATCTTTTTATAGTTGTATTTTTGTGATTTACATTATTGACTCATTCCAAGGATCTCTCAAGGATGTTCATAAGGATTTAGAGAAGAAGGAATGGGGGCAATTGAGCATCATTTCAGTTTGTTGTTTGTATGATGTTTTTGTAATACTATCATGGTGAATACTTGCTTTATTGAGTGTATGGAATTTGTGTTGGAACAACTTATGTAGCAGTTACATGTTAGGTATTTCATACCTCTTTGTGTAAGTGGTCTGAAATTCATGTAGCAGTTGCATGTTAGATATTTCATACCTCTTTGTGTAAGTGGTCTGAAATTCGTGTAGCATTTTCATGTTAAGGTTTCCTATACCTCTCTATGTGACTGGTCCAAAAATTTCTAACACAACCCAACTATATACTTTAAACAAAGTTTTTCATATGTCTGGTATGAGCAAAAATATTCTTTGTTTGTAGAGTCAAAGTCCACGCAATGGATACAAAGTCACCTTGGTCATTAATACCCTGGTGCATCATATCTGTTTGCTACATCAAATAGGATTGTTCAAAACTGTGAAGCCTCAAAGTAAAGTGAAAGCAACTCATCACTACTAACAACATCACATTTCTATCCATCATCATAATATTTCTCCTAACTAACATCCATCCTACATCCATAATGTCGTTAGTACATATCATGATGATAATAAACCAATAAAACATCATGTATCATGTATGGGGCGTTCATTCATCATATATCAACACCATATAAAAAATCATATATCATGACGATATATTGATCATCCATAATAAAACATCATATGATACAAACTATGATCCATCCATCCATATCAAATCCATACATCATCATACATCGTCATCCGAGAAGCAAAGAACTAGAATGAATTGAAGAAGGTATATCTCATTTATGTCATCATCAAAAGGGAGAGTACATCATCATAAGCATGATATGATATAAAAAATAATAACATATATATGAGGGCTTGACTGTGCCGTTGAATATATATACAAAGAATCATTTCTGCAATATGTCTCTAAACAACAACATAATAAAGATCAAGTACACTGCCCAACAAAAAGGGAAACACTCTATAGACTAGGCTATGGACCACCATTTGGATCTAGCTATCTAACAGGATGACCACCTACAATAATTTTAACTCATGATATTAGGTTTTCACTCTGTACATGTAAAGCAACACAAAACGACATAAAAATGATGAAAAACAAGACTTAGGGTTGCAAACAGGAAAAAATAAGCACATGCAAGGGTTTTTGAGAAAATACTCAGAAAGCACCAAGAAAAAGTGAGCTTTTCAAGAAAATGCAAGGAAATAAGGGCATGGGAATAAATCAAAGGCAAGGATCTATGTCAAAGTTGAGCTTTCAGGACTTGAAACAGTCAAAAGCGAGCTTTTTGATCAAAGGCAAGCCTTTAGGTCAAATTCTCAAAAACAAAAGCAAAGATCTTGAGGAAAGGTGTGGAAAACAAGAAAAGGCATGGAAATAAGTCAAAGGTATGGATTCTCAACATGTAAAGGCATGAAAACTGAGGAAAATGCTCAGAAATCATAAAACTTTGCTCTTGATCAGGACATTTTTTACCCTATCTTCAAACAACCATATCTTAGTCATATGAAAGTATTTTTCAATGATTTTTTTTTAAAATGGGGTATAATTTCAAGATCTTTGCAATGGTGTAGGTGGTTTCTAGTTTTCCTATAGCTAAATTTTCCATTGGTGTCGTGAGCTTTACCTCAAACTTGAAATTTTAGGCCAACCTCTTGAAGGGGCAACATAGAATCTTACCATCATTCCATGAAACATTGGGGCATAGTGGGGCATAAGTTTTTTCAAAAAACTTGATCTAAAAAACACAATCTTTGAAACAAAGTAACCAGTACTTTGTATCAAAGAGGGGAAAAAATTAGACATGTAAAATTGACTTAACACTTATCACAAATTTAGAATGTCTCTGAACGAACCCGAAGCAACTTGGAATGTCTCAGAATGACCCCAAAATGAATCGGAACAGCTCTAAATCAACTCAGAACATCTCGAAACGACCCCAAAATGACTCATAACAGCTCTAAATCAACTCGAAACGTCTCAAAATGACCCTAGAATGAATCAGAACAACTTTGAATCAACTCAAAATGTCTCAGAATGACCTTGAAATGACTTGGAACAACTCTAAATTAACTCAAAATGTCTTGGAACAACCCTGAAATGACTCGAAACAACTCTGAATGAACTCGAAACGTCTCAAAATGACCCCAAATCAACTCGGAATGACTTTGAATCAACTCAGAATATCTCTGAATTAACTTGGAACATCTTGAAACATCTCTAAAACATCCTGAATAATCTCAAAAATCATCCCACGAAATCTTAGAATGCATCAAACAACATCCGAAAACCTTATTTCCTCTATTAATTAAATAATACAACGTTATTTGATTAATTCACATTTCATCATTTCTCAAAAAATTAAATAAATACCATTTTATTTAATAAAGTCTTGAAAAACCTAGTTCTACTATTAATCGATTAATACAACATTATTTGATTAATTCACATTTCATCATTTTTGACCAATTAAATAAATTTTATTTATTTAATAAAGTCCTAATCTTATCTTATTTCATGTTGATTAGTCAAACAACATCGATTATTTGATTACGTCACTAATTCATCTTATTCCTCAAAATTAATTGAATTATTGAATCATAATAATTTAATTATCACATTTCCCTCCAAAATTTGAATAATTAAATCAAATCAAATCAAACTATTCAAATTAGAAAAAATCAAAATCAAATTGGAATAAATTAATTAGTTAAATTGATTAATTAATATTCCTCACCCACTTTTTGATTGAGAAAATCATGGATTACTAAGTAAACAATCTATTTTGCTAACTAAGCAATTTATTTTTGCTAACTCAACCATCTAATTCCTAGCTCAAACCAAACTTATCAATCAATTGGTAACAAAGCAATCAAAATCCTAACTAGCCAATTTATTCTTCAATCACCCTAATTGTGCAATCAACTTTGCACAATCTCCTCATGTCTAAATCCTCTCAACTCATTTTGACCATTGATTTGTTTATTCTCCAATGCGATCTTGACCGTCGATTCAAAAAAAAAAATCTATATAACAAGCCTTTCTCTTCACAAATTATGATAAAAATTTCAACTTACCTTATGCAACGAAGTGATGTCAAGATCACCATTGATAGAGCTTCATCATTTCTTCAAGAACAAACATCGATCATCAAGCTTTTGTGTACTAGCAATGGAGGCTTTGCAGTGATACGAACAACCCAACATCATGCAAATACACTCCAACATGGGATGGTAATCTTTTCTTGTGTTTTTTGAATTCATTTTGTTAATCTTAGGATCTCATTTCATTAAAATATCTTAGAATTATTCATGTCATGAGTGATGGAATAGGATAGATTAAGTGTTTTTGAATTAGATTAGTTTTTTATTTCAAATTACACTTTGATCTTGATTTCGTATCATTTTCTTGATGGATTCCTTCCCCATCACACAGGCCCCCCTTTTGAACCCCTTAATCTTAACCATTTGCAAAATAAATTAGTAGTTTAGAAAGTAGACTCAGAGCACTACGATCCTTGTTTTTGTTGCATCTCAAAATTTTGAGTGTAACTATCCTCAATTTCACGTCCAAGGTCAATATTTCTTGATTTAAAAAAAAAAAGTGGCCACTTAAACCCCCTTTTTGGCCCCCCATATTTTTGCACTTACCCATAAAGAAGAATCTCACTCATATCCAATTGAGTTATCTAAAACTATGAAGCTATCAAGCCACTCTAAAGTTGGATATAAACCACATCTTCATCTTTTTTAGGTAAAAATTCTATTTCTTGGTTTAACATCCACCAAGTTAAGAAAATACAAGTTGTCTCTCAATAATGAAGATGGTTTAATATGGTTAGAGCCACCCAATTTTTCAGTAGAGATAAGAATAGAATTAAAATTTATAGCTAGGATCCAAGGAAAAAGGGAAGAATTAGATTTAATAAATCTAATTTATGTAACCATATATCAAAACCTTATAGTGAAATTATGTAGGAGCATAGATATTATAAATCAAGATTGATCTTCCTAACTAGAAGCAAGAAGCAAAAATAGATAAAAAGTGTCTATTTTCAAACTAGTAAGAGGGATAAAGTCTTCAAGGATCCCAAAGAAAATATATCCCTCTAGCCACACCTTGAGTTGTGATACATTGAAATTGATTACATGTCTCCAAATCTTGGAAGAAAGAGAAATCATTTCTACCACTGAAAGCTTAGTTTCCTAAATAAATATCATATCATGCTTATTATCTCTAATAAGATCTTGAAATTTATTTTGAAAAGGGGTGTTTCCCAAGCCCCCTAGAATTCCTTTAGATAACAATCAATTTTGGGGGTTATGAAAATGAATATCAAGAGTATGAATGACCCTAGAATCCAAAAAGGATTTCCCCATCATCCTTACCTTTTCTTGATCTCATTTTCTTTCTAATTTTGAAAGATTCTTTGTGTTTCATTTTTTGAGATTCTTTTTTTTTAAGTATAATATGACAATGTACTTTCTTCTTAGCCTCATCCTTTGCATTTGTTCCCTAAGAAACCACAAGCATGACATTATCATCAACCTTTTCCAATTGAGAAAATTACATGGAAGGAAAGATATCCACCATAGTAGAATCTCCACCTACAACCTCTGAATCTTTTACCTTAGGGTGCCCAATATGAATTTTTTTTTTCATTATTTGAATGTTAATTGGTTCATTATCTTTAGCTAGTGGAGAAATCATCACAATTAGGAGGGATCAATTATTTCTCTTTATGTAGCTTTTCCTACAATGAGTTGGGATATTCAAGGTTATTGAGAACATAAAACCTATTGTTGAAATTTCCTCTGAGTATATCCTTTTTTTGATGATTCATATTATTCCCCTTATTTCAAGATTTCACTGAAGTAAATCCATTTGGTTTTGTTTCACCAACATGTATTGGGACTTTCCCTTTTGTATTATCCTTAGAAATCTTTAGTCTTTGAGAATGATTGAGACTCTCCTAGAATCTTATTTGAGAATTTTTTTTGCAAATTTCTATGCCCATGACAAGTTTGATATCAAAAAGTATCATGTCTCATATTTTTTCTTACATTTAATAATGTTAAATTATTTAAATATTTTTGGGAAAATGAAATTTATTAGTTTTGACTAGTGATAAATTTAAAATTTCAACTCCATTTGAAATATTATTTCATGAAAACTTTATGATTGAATATGAAGAATGAATGAAATAGTAATGAAATCATTTTAGTTCAAACATTGGTTAACAGAAAATGATGAAACTCTACAAGTTAAAGTGTGTGAATGCAGGAATAGGTTGAAGAATGAGAACATGGTTGAGGTAGGAGTATTTAGTCAGATGATAATCGGTACGCTTGATAGAATCTAGATTGCACACACCACTGAAGAATCATAGTAATTGTCTTTAAAAAATTAAATTTGATGTGGAATTATTGTGTTGATGATTAATAAGGTAAACTAATGGAAACAAACTATTGTTCATTTGCTATAACTAGTAAACTTAAAATGTCGTTGTTTATTTATCATTTGAAGAAAGTATGTATATAAATGTGTGTGAAAATAGATATATACATATGAGAAACCATATTGATTTAGATATACCAAATCATATAATGTGTGATTTATAAATTGAATGAATGTGAAGTTTCATCCTCTACCTTATAAAGGAATTCAATTTAAAGTATCTTTTATAAATGCCTATGAGCCACAATGGGCAGTTTAACACCTATTCATTTTCCAAATTTAAAATATGGAAAGTAAATGAGGAAGGGGGGCACCCATAACTCTTCCCCAAAAGATATGGATAGATAGTTAGTCAAAGTGGCTATCAAAGATGAGGAGATGGGCAATAATTGCACCCCCAATATGGAAAATACACAAATTTTCTTGAATAGAAGGAATCACTCACACACAAAAAAGAAGGGGGCCAAAAAGATCTGAGGAATTTTGGTAGAGAAGGCAAGAGGAGTTTGATGAGCTTCCTATTCAATAGGAGAGAGGGTGAGACCATTAAGGAAAAAGCACCCAATCCTTCATTTCACATACATGTCTACTTAAAAAACTAGCACAAGCTCAAGGTATGACTGCTATTTGTTTCAAACTATGCTTGATATAGTTGATGAATGAATACTTTACTCATTCATTTCTTATGAATCTTGTGGTTAGTCATTCAGTATGATTCATTCTTAACCATTGAACTAGGAAAAAGATCCATAGATTCCTTGTTTAATTGCAGCCTCTATATTGACTGCATGTTTACTTTTGTGTTTATTTCAATCGATAATGTCTATCGATCACATGCTTATTAATCTATGCAAAATAAATGAATGTTTGAATTTTGATATGGGTTTGGAGGTTCCATGCAAGCGACACTCGTTTTCATTGAGAAAATATGCCAGTTCCTTGTTATAGTGAACCTGAACCATTTTAATGTGTTACCATGTCACTATTGTGTAAACCCCATTTCATGACAATTATGCCTTCGATTCACTATTCATATGGAAATAGATTCTATTTTTATATGTTATTGTTTCACTTTAAGGTGAAACTTGATAACATAATGTCCTAATGTTGATTCACTGATAATGTGAAACTGATGTCATTACCTTTTTTTATCATTTCTTGATTTAATGAAACTAGATTACATGAGATGGAAGCCTAATGGTCATTTGACCTTTCATATCCTCCCAACTCTTCATTCATAGCTGAATATGCATGTATAAGTATATGTGTATAGTTCATGTATTGTATTTTATTATTGGATATTAATAAGAGTGTTCCCTGCTTTCTAGTGGATGTAGCCATTTATGGTGAACCACGTTAAAACTTGTGTTATGCTATTTTTCTGTGTGTGTTTATTCATCTTGTCGTTAGTTATGTTTTATCTGCTCCTTTAATTCTCAACAATTGGTATCAGAGCTCGGTTAGAGCCAAGGAGTAGATATGGAAGATAGTGTACTTCTATTAACTGAAGAAGAAATTTAAACAAATGCTTGGGTGTTAGATATAGGAGCTTCGTTTCATGTTACTTCGTGTAAGGAATTTTTCAAAACCTTTCAAAGCGGTGTTTTTGGTAAGGTCCTTCTTGCAGATAATAAATCTCTTGATATTGTTGGCATAGGGGATGTTTTGTTAAAATTAAAAAATGGAAATAGTTGGTTGTTAAGGGATGTCAGGTATGTCCCTCAACTAAAACATAATTCAATTTCAGTTGGGCAATTGAGTTCTCAAGGATGTGGAGTCACTTTTGAACTAAGTAGATGGAAGGTGACAAAAGGATCCTGAGTGATTGCAGGAGGCAACAAATTAAACACTTTATATGTGTTGGAGAGTCACAATGAAGTGGGAGCTGCGAAGGAAATGGTGGATAGTGACATGGAGCCTTGGTTCAAAAGGCTTGGTCATGTGGGCAAGCAAGGTCTTGAGAATTCACATAAAATGAATCAATCTCCAAAGCTGAAATCAACGAAAGGTAAGAAGAGGGTCACGTTTGATCTTCCAAAGGAGCGAGAAGAAGTGAGGAGTTCCATGAAACGTAAGGTGAGAAATTATGATCACAATTCCACAAGTAAGAAGTTAAAATCACATGTAGTGCCTCATGAAGAAACAATTGTTGTTGTTGTTGAAGGTGGAATTTCGTTGATGGAAATAGATGAAACTCCCTTGGTTGCAAAATTTGTTGCAAAAGTCACTCCAATGGATGAAGATATGCCATTTATTGAAGTATAATTGCATGCAGGTGAAGCCTGAGAGGCTGAGAGTGCAACGGTGACTGATGATATGGATGGCAGGATAGACGATTTGAGAGGTGAGCACTTGCAGTACACAGTGCAAATTTCTTCGACATTAGACAAGTAGTCGATAGTCGATCCTTTGGTGGCAGTGATGGTGGAGGAACTATATGTGTCCAATACAGAGAATAGTTCTTCCTCATCGTAGGTTTTCACTCAATTTCCTATGACCCCTTCTCACTCTTCCCAGTCTGAGGAAAGTTCGTCTTCCACGCAGTATGGGGAATTGCCAGTTGTTGGTAATTCGTAGCAAATGTTTGGAAAAGTTGAGGAAATGCATTAGTTTTCTGATGCAGAGCCAGTTCGAAACCAGACAAAGATGGATGTTGATCTATGAGTGGAGATGGGCCTTGATGATATTGGAGGCATGCATGAAAGGGAAGCTTTGTTTGTCTCTAGCTATGGTGGCGACATTCTCCACCCTTGCTTAAGTGAATACAGTGAGAAGGAATCCAAATCTAATTCTTTATCTTTGGTACATCAACTAGACATTACATACCTCGTTGCCAGAACAAAATGGAATGTTTGGAAAAAATTTGAATTGGCGACCTGTCAAATAGGTATGGCTTCAGGGGTTTCACTGAGATCATATACGGATCTTAGGCCAGTTCTTTTAGGTAGTGGACGTCCTTCATGTGTTTCTATTCAACGTTTTACAACGACTGTTGTGGCTCCAATGTTTTCTACGTTTAAACCCCTCAGGGGTGACCATTTGCAGCTGGTTGTTAATCCAAGCAACTTATCATCTTCACATGTAAGCGATGAGGAGTTTTTTGGGGCAGAGAGTGATAGATTTGAGGTAGATAATACACAACATTTACAAAATCAAAGGCTGGCTGTTGGAGATAATACATAGGCTTTAGAAGACCACATGCAGTTTGGTCAAAGCTTCAGGCAGTTTAAAATGGGATGCACAATTTCAATGCAGTCTATATTTGAATCATCACTACCAGTTATATTGGACAAGCTCCAGAATTTCTTTGAGAAGCACACATCGTTCTCTATTGTTTTTGATATGTTTGAGGATTCCTCTCTGGATGACGGAGGAGTGTTTTATGAACCGGCATAAAGTAATGTTTTGATGGCAAGTTTGTGCCTGAGAAATTAGTAAGAGGAGATGTTGTTAACTCTGATTTGGCATGGAAAATATTGATTCGCTGTGTTCGTGAGCAGTCATTGGAAAAACTCAAATCTTCAATGGGCCTGGTTGTAGTCTGAGTTCACAGGGGAAATGTAGGGGATGTTGTGCAATGCATGGCTGTATGGTTGGACATCACGAGGGAGATTGTTGGGATGTGAAGCCCAACGGTCATTCGACCTTTCATCTCCTTCCACCTCTTGAGTTCATAGCTGATTACAAGTGTATAAGTATAGTTCATGTATTGTGTTGTATCATTGGTTAATATAAGATTATTCCCTGCTTTCTTAGTGGATGTAGCCATTTATGGTGAACCACATTAAAACTTGTGTTATGTTGTTTTTCTCGTGTTTTATTTCGCTTATTCA
>VDFB02000017.1:516314277-516325357 GCA_007258455.2 Sequoia sempervirens
CCAATAATATCTAGTGCACTACTAGAGCATATATTGATGGTGGACGATCATGAGTTCATCATTTCCTATAATCTAAAAATCCTACATAATCCAATTTGTCTACCTCAAACCTATGGATCGACCTCATCACAATAAATATCTATGCACTCTATGAAATGGGGGGCTCATCCTCTTCCCATATTAGAATGGTGATTTATGACGCTTCCTATCTAGCACTAGCTTATAGAGCTCAATTTTACATATATTGAACTAACATGGCACTCACTTATTATGAAATAACTCTAAGAAGGTATCATGATTGTTAAATATCAACTTGAAGTGAATGTTATGGCCTTGCTAGAATCTATGGTTAACATCTAAGTCCAGCTATTTGGATGGCATATGAGTGATTTCTATAAGCCTTAGTTTATCATCCACGTATTCTTATGCTCTAAAGGCACCTTGTCTCTCCATCTATTTATATATGTGTTGTCTCATCAAGAAACTAATACTAGTCATAAACTTATTATGATTGATGATATCCTTTAAGAGTAGGACAATAAAATATCATCATAGACCCAACACCATAGAACAGATTATCATAAGAGAGACATGGTTCTATTATTGATAAATGTGGGTAGATCATCATATATCATATAGATGGGAAAGAAGATAATAACCCCATTTTTATATTTTTTTCCACTCCTTATCATCCTCACATGCTTGTATGGTAACATAAACATATGCAATATGGGAGCCCTACCTATTTAGGAGAATAAAATTACTGATAATGAAAAAGATCTAATTTCATGTTTGAGAGATAATTTATGGAACATTAGTGTGCTACTCAACTATAAAGAGATCACAGATAGAAGAGAAGATGTTGGATTTGTCAAGATCTTGTTCAAGTTTTTAATCAGAGATAATTATATAGATATAAATTAACATGAAATAATTTTTAGCGAGTTTTAGATATTATAATTTTTCATGGTTTTTTTTAGCCTAATGTAACCATGGTTGTGACCACAAGGAATTTGGTCAATAATCTGATACCATATCTTGAACTAAGTAGTTTTTAGAGTATGTATGATCATGTAGGTGAAAATGTGAAATTGTTGGAGTAAATATGCTGATGGATAAGGACATGCAATTGTTCTAGAGGATTCCTAGAGGTAACTCCAAGTAGCCAAAAATAATTATCAATTTTAATTGTATTATTGCAAGCCATGTTTAAGTTCTCAATGAAAATTTTAAAACCACTGGTGAAAAAGTAATCAAATGGGGCTAAAGAGGAAAAAGTTGTGAATAGATACAACTTGCAAGCAAGAGAATTTATAACATGACCTCTTCTTATTCTATAATATTATATGGCTTACAAAAGTTTTAAAAAAATTACATTAAAACACTACCTAGGAAATGTAAAAATATTTTATAAATTAAAACTATACCTCTATTTTTATCGAACTCTTCTCTTTGTATGTTATTTCTTTGACATCTAACTATAAAATAAAATGTAAAAGCCACTTATACACATAGACCTAGATTATGTCATCTTATTGATATTGTGCAAATTGAATAATTGAATTTTCACTATACCTCTATTGTCACTTAAATAATTGAATTTTCCTAAATCCTTTTGGGAAAAGATTTGTAACACACTAATGAATATGGATGATATTTTGTTTTAATTTTCTAATATTTTTTCATTAATTTTATATTGGCCATATTTGATATTCCTCATGTACATCATGCATAAGATGACCTAAACCTATCATTTTTTAATTTTTCTTTCAAATTGAAAAGAATTGTATGAAGATTGTGGATGTATAATTCATTTTTTTTAAAAATATTTTACTAAAAAGTTATTAAAATACTAAAAAACCCTTATATTTCAAGTTTATGAATTCATAAAAAAATATTTGAAAAATAGAAAAATTAATCTAATTGTAAAAAAATTTACATATTTTGAATCTACACAATCTCATATACAATGAGTTTTAATTTTGTCAATAAATTTTACAAAAAACATCTTCAGACATATGTCCAAAGTCACGTTTTTCTACTAACAAAAACATGACCTTCAAGTTGCAAGTCAAAGCAGGTTCAAAGCTAAGGGTTGGCTCCTCAATATTTTTTTATGACCCAAAACCCTTAAAATTATTTGAGCCAAAAATTGAAATTTTTAGAAACGGGATCCTGTTTTGTATAATAGAGGATCCTATTTCTTAGTGGGATCCCTTTTTAAAAAAATTTAAACCTTTTTGAAATGGGATCCTATTTTAGAATGAGACCCCATTTTATTCAAAATGGGATCCCATTTTTTTCTCCAGGCCCTGAAGTGAAACAAAATCTTGTTTCATTTTTCATGATTTTGGGTTTTTTCTAAGTCTAACACTTCCAGTAGAAGTGGACTCATCTTCTTGCATTTACCCAATGTTTTCTTAATATAAAAATTATTAGATTGTTTTGATCAAGAATATACATTCTACCATTAAATTTCAAAACTTTATCAAACTACAAATGACACCCATTGTATCTATTGTCCTATGGGTATTCCTGACAAGGCTTTTAACTTGCTTATTAAAAATTATCTCCTATATTAGAACTCCTTAAGAACTTCTCTCAAAAATTGGAGTGAATAGAAATTGTTGCTACAATGTACCTTCTACAACTTAGTGCATCAACAAATTGGTTTTCTTCCCCTTTAATGTAACTTATCTCAAAGTTAAAATATAATACTAACTCTAACTATCATCTTTGATGAGCATTGAGATTTATTTGGGTAAAAATATAATTAGAACTTTTATTATTTGCTCTAGGCTTGAATTGTTCTCCTAGCAAATAATGTCTCCACACTTGTAGAGCATGCACGATTATTGCCAATTCCAAATCATGTGAAGCATAGTTATACTCATAAGTTCCTAATTTTCTAGACTCATAGGCTACCACTTGACCTCATTTCATAAATACACTACCCAAACCTTAACCTAATGTATCTGTGATGACCACAAAGTGTCCGTTTAGGTTAGGTACTCTAAGGATGAGTGTGGTAGTTAGCTTTTCCTTAATAATATGGAAGGCCTCTTCATATGTTTCTAACCATTCAAACCATTTTACTTTTCTTTTGAGAGATGTGATGCATTTGGAGATCTTTTAAAAGTTCAATATGAACTTCTTGTAGAATGCAACCAAACCCATAAATTTACACGCCCTGTTTATGCTCTTAGGCATAGGACATTCCAAGTTAGACTTAATCTTTGAAGAATCCACTATAATTCCTTCTATACAAATAATATGACAAAAATATTGCACCTCTTTCTATAAGAAGGTTTGACAACTTTCCATACAAATTATGCTCCCTTAGACATTGCAAAACAAATCTTAATTGCTACCTATGCTCTTCTTTATTCCTAAAATATATCAAAACATCAAAGAACACTAATAAAAACTTTTCTAAACAATATTTCAAGAAACTATTCATTAAATTCATGAATTTTGTTGTGGTATTTGTTAGTCCAAAATGTATTATTGTGAATTCGTAGTGCCCATAGATTGTTCTAAAGGCAAATTTCTGGATTCCTTCATCCTTCAACCTCAACTAATCATACCCTAATCTCAAATAATTTTTTAAAAGTTAGAAACACCACATATTTGATCAAAAATATCATCAATGTAATGAAAGAGGTACTTATTCTTCATAATTTCTTTGTTAAGCATACAATAATCTATGCACAAACATAGTGTTTTATTCTTTTTTGAAAAAAACCATTGGTTCTCCCCAAAGTGATACATTGGGTCTAATCAATTCTTTAGCTAAAAGCTCTTGCATTTGGGATTTTAACTCCAATTTTATTTTAGTCATATGGTAGGGCACTTTGGACATACGTTTTGAGCTAGGTACTATATCAATTACAAAATTGAAAGTTGTTTTGGGAGGTAGCCCTAGTAACCCTTGAGGAAAAACATCCTAGAACTCAAAGGAATAAATCTTGAATATATGGTTCATTGGTTTTCCCTAATGATTCTTAACTTACTTCATATAATTTTTTAGAGTTTTAGAAATATAGGTCATCAAAGTAAGTTATGTCATTAGGCTCTTCAATTTGTTTCATTTTTATATCTTCTTGATCTTAACCTTTTGTTGAATCTCTTGAGTTAAATTGCATTTCTAAAATCATCTACACATTCAACTGTTATGTAAAAATAGTCTACCTTAGCTCTATGTTACCACAACCAATTCATTCTAAAAATGAAATCAGAGGAATCTAAAGAAGCTACATATTGGCTTCATTTATAAGCTTTATTTCTGCATTATTCTATTATATTTTACTCTATAGATACATAACTTCGAAGTCTAAATTTTAACTATAACAAGAAAAAAAAAGAGTGATTTAGAGACAATGAAACAATGGATTATACACTAACAGAATTTAAAAACCAATGGACAGTTACATGTTCATCCAATTATTTAACAAATTAATTGGTTAAACTGCATTTCGTTTTCTAACCAAAAAAATGTTTTTGAGTAGTAATATAATACATACTTTCTATATAGAGAGAGATTGCATCATTCTTGCCAGATAAAACAATCGTGTGAAGGTATTTTTCTTCTATGTATTACGTAAACAAATACTATATATAGATTACAATTTCGTTTGCAGGAATAAAATTGTTTGTTTTGAAGAACAAATGATTAGAGCCAAGTTACAAATTGAATTTATTGATTAGAAAGAAGTATTTTCTCCAATGCGTTAGAATTATAATATTTATAGAAATTGATAAATTTGTCCAATTTTGTAATTTGATTTAAATAGTACATTCTAAATTTTTTATTTGTTTAGATTTATGTAAAATCACATTATAGATGGATTATAAAAAAATATATATAATTTTATATGAATCATCCAAATAAATTTAAACTTAAAATATTTTATTTGAACCTGATCAGTAAATGTTGATATACCATAAATCTAATATATCATCACGATAAAATTATTCAAGCTAATGAAATCAAAACGCAATAAGAAAAAGGTAAAGGAGAAAGACCCAGCGAAGTCATTACCTAGAAGCAATGTAGACCAGTTGATAAACAAAATCAATCCATTCCAAAACTATTGTGGAAATTGTCAGTTCAAGCCACATTTTTCTGTGACATTTATCTGAAACTTTAAACTAAGACTCAAATACAGTTTGAAATGATGCGACGTCTCGAACCTTTGACGTCCTCTTCATTCAGAATGATTCGGGATAAGAAAAAATATTACCAGTAGCATTCGGTTGGTTCAGAGCAACCTTGGCAGTAGTAGATAACATTTGATCATAAATAATACATTAAGATTCAAAAATATAACGGTTTGCAAATTTTAACTAATTATGTGCATTCAATATGTCAAATAAACATCCTTCGGACAGGTTGCCAATGGTATAAGGGAAGTTACTTAAGTTTACACACCCTCCCAGGTATAAGTACTGCAGACGTGACAGGGTACCAATGGTATCAGGAAGGCTATTTAAGCTTCTACACCCTATTAAGTTCAAATATTGCAGCTGTAACAGGTTTCCAATGGTATCAGGGAGGTTTTTTAAATTTCTACAGCATCCTAAGTCTAAGTGTTGCAACTGTGACAGATTGCCAATTGTATCAGGGAGATTCTTTAAATTTCTACACCCCATCAAGTCTAGGTGCAACAGCTGTGGCAGATTGCCAATGGTACTAGGAAGGCTATTTAAACTATCACACCATCCCAAGTCCAAGTGTTCAAGCTGTGAAAGATTGCCGATGGAATCAACGAGACTATATAAGCTTCTACACCCTCTCAAATCCAAGAACTGTAGCTGTGACAGGTTTCCAAAGCTATCAGGGAGGCTATTTAACCTATCACACCATCCCAAATCCAAGTGTTGCAGCTGTGACAAGTTGCCAAAACCATTAGGGAGATTCTTTAAACTTCTACACCATCCCAAGTCCAAGTGTTGTAGCTGTGACAGGTTACTAATGGTATCAGGGAGGTTATTTAAGCTTTCACACCATTCCAACTCCAAGTGATGCAGCTGTGATAGGTTGCCAATAGTCTCAGGGAGGTTATATAAACTCTTACATTTTTTCAAGTCTAAGTGCTGCAGCTGTGGCAGGTTGCCAATAGTGTGAGGAAGATTATTTAAGCTTTCACACTTTTGCAAGTCCAAGTGCTGCAAGAGTGACAGGTTCTGAATGGTATCAGAGAGGCTATTTAAGCTAGTACACCCTCTCAAGTTCAAATGCTGTAGTTGTGACAGGTTGCCAATGTTATCGGAGAGGTTATTTAAGTGGATACACCATTCCAAGTCTAAGTGTTGCAATTGTATATTAGGAAGTGAAAATAGAGAGGAGATGGAAAGGCTGTTCACGCTATGGCAAAATTTTAGTTGCATTGTCTTCAATTGTTGAATGTTACCCACAAATCTGGAGTGTTGTGTCTTCGTTACTGCTCTATTCCTCCCAATTGCTGAGGGACAATGTTCCAACCTTAACCATATCAAAGTTGGAGGAAGCAAAGATAGCGTGTCTTCTGTCATGCCTTCAATGGGTAGATTTTGCAAATGAAGATAGCGAAGACCAGGTATGTACAACACTTCAAGCCTCTGTGGATTGCCTCCATTGAATCGAAGGCGAGAGAAATTGTTGTTGTTGGATATGGTACTCAAATGAGCAGCTTCCCATATTCGGGTACCCTTTTTTTCCTTTTCAGCAATGGTCCGCCCCATATCTCGCAAATGGTCATGCATATCAAAAAATTCTTTGTCATCAATCTTTATCAACAACATCATTGAAAGATTACACAAAGCAGTGTCTACCATCTTATATTGTAAGGATTTCCAGAAAACGATGGGAAATCTTTTGTGTTCTCCAATGAAGAAGCAAGCAATGTCAAGAAATATTTCCTTTTCTTCATCACTAAGAGAATTATAACTGATTTTGAGTCTTTCATGAATGTCTGGGTTGAGAGTTATATTGTGAAGTGCTTCTGTCCAGCAACCTGTGTCACCTTGCTTATCATACAGGAAGGATCCAATCACTTCCAATGAAAGAGGATGCCCCTTACAAGCTCTTACTATTCTTTTGGACAGATCTTCGTAACTGGGACTTGGAGATTCTTTAAGAAAAGCGTGCCAACTAAATAACTGAAGACCTTCATTTATCTCCAATCCACTCATTTCTTGGATGCATTCAGATGAAATCGTGGCAACATTGAGAATGTGTTTGTCTCTAGAAGTTATAACAACTCTGCTGCCGGGGAACAGCCAATCCCCAAACAAGGCATCCAATTGTACCACTGCATCCACATCATCAAAAATAAGTAGCACGCGTTTTCCTCCCAAACGATTTCTGAACAAAGATATGCCCTCGTCAACACTGTGCACTTTTCCATCATATTTGGTTAAGTCTTCAAGAATTTGTTTCTGTAAATGTATAAGACCTGAAGTGTCTGCAGCAATGACGCGGACATTAAATACAAAAGAAGCAGCGTCAAAATCAGCATTAACTTGATTGTCGAGGGCCTTGGCAAGTGTGGTCTTGCCAATACCACCAATTCCCCAAATTCCAACTTTAAACAGCTCATTCCGTGAATTGAGATTTAATTTCTGAATGAGAGCTTTCTTCAGGCTGTCAATTCCCCCTGGATGTTTGGCAACTTGTAACGGCACTCTCTTCAATGTCTTAATCAGATCAGTGACCACCGTCTTTACTAGCCGAGCTTCAAAGCTGCAAAGGCAAAAGTAAATAAAAATTGCAGAGGTACTACTTATCATCCACGTCCTACCATTCTAGAGAGTTTGTATAGGAAAACTGGATATATATATAAATAGATTAAAAATAATTTATTTATGGGTAAATAAAGTAGTTTAAAATAATTTTGTCTGATGGTTAAAATAATGAAATAATTTGTGTTTATATATGCAGAAAATAAGATAATTCTTAACTAAATCCTAAAATTTATGAGTTCATTCATAATTAAAATAGTTTCAAATTAATATTTTTGACATATTTAGATACATGTGATATTTGTTAAATATCATTAATTTATTTTGTAGATAGTTAGTTAAATTGATATTAATATTATATATTTATATATATAGATAATAGTGTCTTTTACATAGAGTTTTCTAAACGTATGTTGGCATTTATCTCATTATCAACTTTTGATTTCATATTTACAATGAAAGAAAGGCATGAAGTATTATTTAAAAATAATAAATTTACATAATTTACCCAAGATTGATATATCAGTATTTATTATGATTGTTGAGAGGGCAAGTGATGTCTTTTATGTCCTCGCAATGATATTTCAAAAATGGATATAAAATCTATTCACATCACATTAAATAGGAAAACATAACAACAATAATTTATAAAATTAAAAAGGATTTTTATAATTTTTACTAGATTGTTAACATAAAATAAATTATATTTTGAGCTTATATAAAAATAAAAAATAAAAATAAAAAATTATAGAAATATATTTGTAGGAAATTTTGTATATTTAAACTAGCTGCCAAGTCAAGTTGATCATAAATAAGTGGCATATTGAAAATATTTTATATATAGAAATGAATTGTACTTTTTATATTAATATATAAACTGAGTATTGAGTGTGAAATTTCTAGATAATTTAATGACTTATGAGGTATGGAATTTTATAAGAAAAGTTTTCTTATGCAATTTAATCATAAAAATCAATGAGGTAAAAAATTTATATATGAAAATGAGTGGTGAAGATGGAGTTGATATATTAGTGTCCTTATAAATTAAGCTAGTCACACCAAGTTTATCTTAAATAAGTGATATATTATTGCAATAGTGAAGTTTACATACTTATCCCATTTCCATGTTAGTTTTATGTCCATTTTTACAAGATTTCCGTGATACATATACATATTAATAAATGGTTTAATTTTGTGCAAAGTTTGGTCATTTTCCCTATCACACCTACCATTTACCCACATCCATATAATTATGCATCCCTATACATTTGTCCTATCCACTTATTCATCACATTCATTCAAGCACATTTTTTCATATACATGTTAATCAATTTATTTGGTCTCATTCATGTTCTAGCACTAGTTTGCGCTAGAACAAGGTCATCCTAATGGCCATGAAATTGTCCTTACCAAATTTATACTTCTTAAATCTCTTCAGAGGAGGTTCTCTCAATGAATCCTCCCCCATATTACTTTTACTATGCTAATGTGGGTCCTCATCTAGGACTAGGATTGAGATCTATCTTATGAACCATAGAGTCATCCCATGTAACTAACCTCCCTCCTCCTCATGTAGTGTGTTGAGATCCACTTGCTATGCCCAAAATGCACTCTTTAGCTAACACATAAAATGATAAATTAAAGAATCATTTGATAATGTAAGCATAATTGCTATGTACAAAATTGTACTACCTAGATTTCTCAATTCTATCTCTCTACATGGATAATATCTAGATCTATCCACCATCGTCTCTATTCATAAACTAGTAGTTATTACATTGTACCTCCCTTGGCTACTATGGTGTATCTCTTCTACTCTAATGACTCACACTACAAAAATTAACATATATACCATTATAACCAATTAATAGGATGAAAGAATGTTGTGAACTATGTATCATATACTATCAAATCATCTACTTAAGAAGAAAATGAGATAATGTGTCATATGTTTGATTGTATAAGAGAGATGAGTGTTACTCAATCAACTACATTCCCTATGTGATTACATATTTTGTTAGCAACATACCAATTGATGATAGTAGCACAAGCATGATTTTAAATGAAATATCATGGCTAGAGTACTTGGGACTCCTACCTATTAATCATTATGAACTCATCTAGCTATTGTAAGTATACAATGTCTAACATATCTCAAGATTAGTCCCAATAATATCTAGTACACTACTAGAGCATATATTGATGGTGGACGATCATGAGTTCATCATGTCCCATAATCTAAAAATCCTACATAATCCACTTTATCTACCTCAATGCCTATGGATCCACCTCATCATAATAAATATCTATGTACTCTATGAAATGGGGGGCTCATCCTCTCCCCCTATTACCATGGTGATATATGATGCTTCCTATCTAGCAGTAGCTTATAGAGCTCAATTTTACATATAATGAAAATTTGAAAAGCACTGGTCAAAAAGTAATCAAATGGGGCTAAAGAGGAAAAAGTTGTGAATAGATATAACTTGCAAGCAAGAGCATTTACAACATGACCTCTTCTTATTATATTATATTATATAGCTTACAATTTTATTTTTTTTAAATTACATTAAAAAACTACATAGAAAATGTAAAAATATTTAATAAATTAAAAGTATACCTCTATTTTTATCAAACTCTTCTCTTTGTATGTTATTTCTTTGACATCTAATTATAAAATAAAATGTAAAAGCCACTTATACACATAGACCTAGATTATGTCATCTTATTGATATTGTGCAAATTGAATGTAACTTATACCTTGTGAAACTTTCACATTTTGATTTTTTTTTCCTCATCCTTGTTACTATAAAGTTAGTTAAGGAGTAGGCATGGTTTTGAGGATAGTTGGGGCAAAGAAATTTATGATAAATCTTTTGAATCTTGAAGCTTAAAGTATTATGTAGAAACAAAAATATTTTTGCACAAGTATGTTTATTTCAAAAAACATAATTAGGAGAAGGCAAGAAAGAAGAATTAGGAAGCAATAAAAGTGGATGAAAATTTATATAAATCTATAACCTTATGATCTTATATTGTAATGTGAGTGAGATTTCAGTAATTTTTTTAAAAAAATTAATAAGGGGTAAAACATTTTTGATCTAGAGCTATGAACCGGTGATGTCACAAATAGGGGACCTCATCCCCAATTTAAACATTCATCAATAACACCTTGGTGGGGTTTGAACCTTAATGACAAGAACAGCACCACAATAACTTAACCATCAAACCATGCCACTATTGATAAAAAAATTCAATAATAATTAAATAATGATAATTTTTTTAATTTTTAATTTTAAAATTTTAACTAGAATAAATCTTAAATAAATAATTTTAATTTAAATAAATTATAATAAAT
>VDFB02000017.1:516336588-516352063 GCA_007258455.2 Sequoia sempervirens
TTTCTCTTGCTTGTAAAACAAAAAAAAATCATATCATGTCTTATATACATAAAGCTCTTGCCTATAAAATTTCATTAAACAGTATTAAACAAATAATATACTACTTATTGGATTTACAACTTACCTATTTGTAAAACCAAGACGCGATAAATATTCATTATTCTTTGGCTACACATTCTTCAAGAAAGCACTCATAATCTAGCACTGGAATTTCAAATACTATGATCACACAATCTAATTTGTACCAAAATTCCTTTTCCCTACTCGTGTCCAAAACAATAATGTATAAATTAGCAACTTGATACAAAGATAATTAACTATAACATAAATTGCATAAATACAAGTTTATGAGGTCTCAGTTTTAATGAACAGTCATTAAAACATGTACGAAGTATAAAGCACTACAAACAACAACAGTCATTAGATGTTGTGGGTATTTCAGTCAATGGATATTAAATAATGGTGCCCTGCAGAAATGCCAGTTGCATAAAAAACTTAGCAATGTATTTGAATCAACCCATCAAATCTTTAGCAATAATGTTTTCATTCATAGTTCAATAAAAAAATCTATATTACCAAATTTTAACTGGACATGAACTTGTAGCATGGCAACCATTTTGTACAATTAAACCAACCAATGCTTTGCTTAGGTGATAGCACCATCACTAAGAAATGTTTATGGTATTTGGTGATTCTTACTTCTGTTGTTATGTTACATATTAATTTGTTCATAACATCCACATACATTCATGAAGGGGTAGATTTCATGAGAAAGAATGCATATGTTGGAGTGGACAGTGAGTTACAAGCAAGCAACACCATGATTTGATGAATAAAATAAGGTTTTAAAAAGAGGTAAGGTTACATGAAACCTATGAACCATAGAAGAATGAATGTGTTCCTTTAGTATTTCCTTCATAAGAATGGTTCTTCTTCCATTAGCTCCATCTTTTCACTATTATCATATGTGGCATTCACTGTTTTGATAAATAATAGATTCATTTTCATAAATGGAATGTTCATTGTTTGATGAAATCTCCACTCTCTATTTGAAGAAGCATGACTTTTCTATAGAACCTCGTTCACTGTTTTCCCTTTTTAGAGAGGTATATTCAAACCTTCAAGGATCAATGGCTACACAAAAACATAGATGTTATTTTCATTTAGATCAAAACCAATACATTGTGATTAGAGAATTTCACTATTATGTCAAATCAAAAGGGAGATAGTAGAAAGTATCAACTTTTAAGACACTGAGTGAATTATGAATCAATGCTATAAAATGGAGATGAAGTCATTGTAATGGTAGTGGTATGAACAACATTAATGATAGTGCTTTTATAACACATAACATTATCAAAATAGACATCGTTATATCAGATCAAAGGGACACAATGAAGATGTATCAAGGTAATGTATGTTGATAGTGATCCATGAATGCTTATCCAAAGAAAATGTTTCCAATGCACATGAAGTCAACAACAATAACCCTGAAATGAACAATGCTATGATGCTTAAAACATGGGTATTAGAAGAAGATGTTTGAAACAATGATTATAAGTAACACCAAAAAAATCGAGGGCTAAGTAGTCAAACAATAGTGAACTTCAAGATATATGCAAAACAGTGAAGAAAATTTGATCAAAGCAAAAAAAGCAATGACCTTATAGTATGTAAAGATACATATGAGACAATGATTTCTAGTGCATAAAGTCAGAAGCACAAATGCTGATAACAATGATATCACTGTTAAAAAGAATGTGAAGACAACAAAGGATGTGAGCATCATGTAATGCCAAAATAGTGGGGATATAATGAGGAAATGCTTCTATTGCAATGGGGAATCATTGTATTGATGCCTTGAGCATTGACAAAAAATAGTGATCAATCATCAAGGATTGTATATTGCTGCTATAAACAGTGAAGGAATAGAGAACAAAAGACCATGTCAGTGAGGAAACAAGTGCCATAGTGGGTGAAAGATCCAAGAAATGAAGACAACAATGAGAAGTACTTTCATGGTAGTGAATAGTCAATGCCAAAGCAGTTCATAAGGCAATGGTATACAATAATATTACAAAATAGGGCTAAAGATAATGCCATATGTAGGGAAGACAATGCTATCTTAGTAAACAAGTGTAAAAAAAACATAGAAACAATGTTTAACAATGCTTCAATGATGGATTTTATAAAGGATGCTAGAACAATGACAGTGATAAAGAAAATATATAAAAGCAGTAAATAATGCCAAGAAGAAAGTGAATGCAAAAGGCAGTAATGTAAAAGCAATGACTTTGATGGTGTATATGCAATGATGCAGAAATGCATGTGAAATAATGAGTTGCAATAGTCGTAGTCATGATCGTGACCACAAGGATATATAACACTACCAAGACAATGAAGAATGAAATTGAGAGATAGTAAAAAATAGCAATGTGAAATGACAATGGAAGAAACAAAGAGATTTTGATCAATCATGAGAGCAGTCCTAAATACAAAGGATGAGCGTATGAAATTGAAGTTGGTCTCCAAAGGTATTTTGTTGTGATGTCACTGCCTAAACATGTATGTGAACAATAACCTAAGATGTTGGTCCAAAATCTAAAGAAGGTCGAAGCCACAAAACCCAAGTAGTGTCTCAAGGGTGTCTAAGTGATGGAGTACAAAACCAACGTCCCAATAGATTGAGAACTTTGAACAAACCCTACCTCTGCATCACATACTTAATGAGTGAAGGTTTTGTTGTAAAAAAAAAAATCATAATAGTACAAGCATTATAATAGTCATAGCAGTGAGTCAAAGTACAATGGTCAAGGACTGTTATAACATCTTGTCATGACAGTGGAAGCAATGATCCAAAGGAGCTGTCAAGAAAAGATCATTGTCAAAGTAAAACAATGATGGTATACATATTCATATTACATTCATATTCATATTCATGTTGCATCCTCATTTATATATGAAAAACGCATTCATATTGCATCCTCATTTTTATATGAAAACATATTTATATTGCATTCATATAGAAACTTTGTTCAAAATTAAAGCTTTGAAACATGTATTAGTCTAAAGGTCCATGTCCTTAAAAAATAAAAGTTTTAAAACAACATAAAAGTCTTAAATAAAATGTCATAAAATGGGGCTCATCAATAATCATCTGCATTGCCAGCAAGATCAGAATCCTAATCACTCGTGTCTGCATCTACTTGATTTTCTTCCTCATCCTCATTTGTGACATGCAATACATTCTCTCTCCCAATTTATTCATTGGTAATCAAAATCTCTTATTCAAACAATCCCTCATTGTCTTCATCCACTTCTTCAAATGTTTCTTGTAAATTAACATATTTCCCATTAGGCATTACATCAACAACTTCCATGAATTTTCATTTAAAATGAGACTATGTTTGAATGACATATGACCAACCTGGGCTTCTTACATCATCAAATAGAAATGATTGGTTAATTTGAAGAGGGGAAACATACGACTCATCTGTCTCTAATAAAAATTATTGTGTATTTGCATGTACAAATCCATGCTCATCAGATTGTACTATGGATGGTTGAATCCACTTACAATTTAATAATATAGGACTATTTTCACCAAAATCCACTTTAATGATTTCTTTGATGAATCCAACATAAAATTTCTTCTCAATTTCATGAAGAAATTCAACACTAACAACACAATCACAATTTGTCTTTCCTCTGTCTTTTCCTTCCACTCTTAAATGACTACCATAGACCCACATTCCACTAAAATGCATAGCCCATAAATGTGGAGGTTGTGAAAGCTCACTTTCCTCTGTTGTTATATCTTGACCTTCTTCTTTTGCATCACTGATTGCATTGGCAATCCATTCTTCAAATTTTGGAAAAGAATCACCTCTAATCAAATCATGACGTCTGCGATTTTGAGGTTGATGTTGCATCCAAGTTTGATTCTCTTCTTCATATTTTATACATAGACTAATGACTTATAAACAATAAGATTAATAATATAGTGTAAATGCAATTGAGAAAATAAATTATTGTGTAATTTTTTTTACCTGTGCTACTTTTCGAATAGAGATGTGTTTTGAAGAATAAAGATATGTATTGCACTTATTGATATCATAGCTTGAAGTGACATCCATTTCCTTCTAATACTTCACCTGCAACTCTCTCATCTTCGTCATCATCCCATACACATCGATTGACATTTTTAAAATCCTTCATATATTCTATGCAAAATCCCATGGCCTCTTGCATTGAATAACATTCTCTATTACGTTGGGTTTCCTCTGTTTTTCCTTAGTACAAATAATTTTTCAAACCTTCATATCAAGCCTTATGATACATCCATCTCATTCTTATTGGGCCACAATGCTCTAGCGTCTTCATTCTAGATGTATGAAAAGATGTATAGAAATGTTAAAGATTGTCGGTGAAAACTGACCTAGCCAAACAGCAACTCAACAAGCCCCCAACCATCAAAGTTCGGCTGGATCAAATACATGTCCTACCTACTTAATATTAGGGCCCAACCTTATAATTTCCAATCTTGGTCCCATTTCCAAACTTGATATATTTACCACAATAGGTAAAATATTATCGATTATGACATGATAGTCATGGGTCTTGAGGCCTCTTAAGCTATTAATGTCAGTTTCGCTTCTGATGCTACTACTTACATATCCAGTGGGAAAGCGATTCTGAGACATCAACTATAAGAATTGTGCATGTTGTTCCTTTGTCCAAACATATGATAATCTAGGTCTTTATATTTTTCTTTATCATATTTTTCAACCCAAAGATTTCTAACGACCTTATTTCTCGAAAGTCTTCACGTGATGAAATAGTATCAAAAGCACCAAAAAGAGTTTCTATAATAGCATAAGCTATATTTTTCTCAATATGCATAAAGTCAACAATATGCCTAATGGCTATATCCTTAAAGTATGGCAACTTATACAATATGCACAACCATTTTACACCGCTTTCATTACATGGATCATATATGCTGCCAGCAATCCCATCATTTTTAATAAATGACATTCTTTTTTGTCTATTCTCAACAATGTAATCACCTGTTATTAGCAATGGCGCTTCATGATTCTCTTCTTGACCATTGAAACATGTTTTTTTGTCGACGATATGGATGATCCATTTTAAGGTAAGCACGATTTCCACAATAAATACACTTACGTAAACTTCTCGAGTGCCTCACAAAATCCTTAAAGTTGCAAGTAGGACATCCATGGTATCCATGAACAGAGAGACCAAACAATGTGCCATGTGCAGGAAGATCATGAATCGTAAAAAATAAGGAAGTTCTTAAAGTGAATTTGATTGAATGACCATACCTGCAGCACTGAATTGCTTCAATGCCTTTCCAAAATCTCCATTAGCTCATCATATAATGGCTCTAGATAAGCATCTATTGTATCTGAAGTCACAATTTTCTTTCTTGGTATAATCAATGATAACATTAAGAAAAATGGTTTAGTTGCTAACTATGGAGGAAAGTTATAATTTATTAGAAACATTGGCCAAGTTGAGCATTTAGTACTTTGATTTGAGAATGGGTTCACCCCATCTAGAGCCAAACCCAACCTTATATTACAAGGATCTTGAGAAAAATTGAGCCATCTATTATCAAATTCCATCCACGTCTTAGAATTAGGCACATGTCGTTGTTTTCCATTAGTGCTCTTATTTTGGGCATGCCATTGCATAAGTTCAACAATGTCTCTACACATACATTCAGAGTAATCATAAGATTATTGAAAAGTGGCGAAAAACCTTTCTAGGAACCATAGCTGATTTCAACCCTTGTCTATACCTCGCTCATGACATTTCCTGTACATTCACTCATTTGCAAGATTTTTTGAAAAATAATACAACGATTCACACGTTGTGGATGTTTTCATACCCCAAGTCAAGCTTTATCGATTTTTTTTATTTTTTTACATTGACTTCATTCTTGTAGGCAATGTGGAGTCAACTAGGTAACAATGAGTTCCTAATGTTTCACCACCGATCTTACATTCTCATTTGTCCAAGCATGTGACCACTTGCAAGTTAAGAATTTGAAGGATTGTTCTCAAATGACTTAACTTGCAATTAGCATACACAGGCTTAAATGCATCATCCATTGACTTGGCCCAATAATCGTTTAGACCCTCATTCAACATTTTATCAACTTCAAACCCTTTGTCAAACATTTTTTCCTCTTCATCTATGTTTGGTGCCACTTCATCTATGTTTGTTGCCTCTTCATCTCTCACAGTCTGCCATTCTATCATATCTTCATAATAATTGTAAGCCCAAGGGCTTATACCACTATGCCCATATCTTATCATATGTCGATAAATCATATTTCTTTTTTTCACCTTTCCACCAAGACAATTTTTACATGGACATGGATATTTGTCAATGTCCCTATCATCAGCTACTCTCTCATCATATGCATGATATTGATCCATAGTCAACCTTTGACGCCAATCCATCTATAATATTGTGCATTCTTGTATTAATTTAGTTTTTGATTTAGGGAAAAAACATAAATCTAAAAATAGAGATGCCAAAACATTGTTGAAAGTAGTCACTTTTAGTATAGACCATAACAAAAAGAAGAGGATATAATGAGTCATTGTTCTGAGATCTATCTTAAATTCATTTGAAGTTTACCTATTGAGAATGGAATATTCTTACGCTCCTAGCTAGCTTACTTCTCTCTCATAAACATGGTTTCAAATTACCTCTGAATTCCCTGCAGAGGGCCTCATTGACTTCAAATTCATTGCAACAAACTATGAATTCCTTTCCCGCCTTTTCAAAAGTCTCTAGGTCCTATCCAAACAATATTTATCACCCATGCAAGTGCTTCAATACCTGTCCATGAGAATAAAAAACATCAACAACAATCCAATTTCATTCACATGCCAACAATTATATATTTTACAAGTTGTCTGACTTATAAATATAGACAAGTTATGTAAACCACTAGATAAATAGCGTTTAAAAGAAATACTAAAATAGTTATCAAGATTAGAATTCAAAACCCCAATTAAGGTTGTCTAAGGTTAGACTTCATTCATTATTTAAGTTGTCTAAGATTCATTTTCAAGTATTACTTGATCTAAAGTCTCAACTTGGATAGTGAAAGTTTGGTCATGAATGGTTTGATGCTAAGACAGTCACTCTAATTTTTCAAATGTTAAAGACACATGGAATAGATCTATAAGTATTTGCAGTCTCATTGATAGTATTTCATGCATGGAAATTTCATCACAGTGATTAAGTCAGGAAAATGTGTTAGAAACAGTCATGTAGAGCAGTGAGAGATAGAATGAGAGCTAGGGAAGCCAAGAAAAATCAATGCTAGAATAGAGATGACAAAGTCATATAAAGGAAATAGTAGCAAAAAAGGAGGTCCCAAGTCATTGTAGGGCAATGAAAGGAAGCAAGCATTTAATATTTTGAAGACTCTTTCCAAAGGACATAATGTAGTGTTAAGTTGAAAGAGTAATCAAATGAAACTATGAAAATTCTTGAAGACAAATTGAAGAGGATAGCAATGTTATAAGATATGATGAAAACATAGTGCTATATGATGAAAAATATAGAGATGTAAGCAAGACTACAAGACACTGTCATTACAACATTATGACAACAACATGCAATGTTAAAACTATGATACAATGAGCATTAATAACACTTACCTAAAGATAGTGGGAACATATGAAATCAATAGTCTAGAACTTTAAGGTTATAGTAGTCAAGATAAAAATCTATGGGGGTTGTTGTGACAATCACAAAGATGGTAAGAATCAATGGGATGGCAGTTATATGTATCAAGATTAAGCAAATCAAGAGCACACATGAATATAATGGTGTAGTGGCAGTCAATCAATGGGCCAAATGATATAGAATGAACTCAAAAAGAGATGATGTACTAATGACTGTCCAGTCAATACAATCATACCATACTTTAGGCAGTGGGAGTAGTGCCTATGATAAAGTGATATGCTTGCATACAATAGTGATATAAGGAAATATAAAAAAAATAGTCAAAATCAATGGTTACAAAGGTCAAAGGAGTCAATGACAAGGTACACAACTAGTGATGGACATCATAATAGAAGAACACAAAACAATGAAAGTTGCAAGCACGATATAGTGGCTGAAAATGCACTCCCAAAACAATAATTTGTTCAATCATAGAACAATGATGCATTCAAGATAAATTCAAAGAAATGTAATGATATAAGACATTGAGAAGTTATTAAGGAAAACATTATGAGGACATGTAATAACAGAGGTATCAATGCTATGAAAAGGGTAGAGATCTTCAAACTCCACATGTGAACACTTAAGACAATCGTAATGTAATGGGAAAAACCTATGGTAGTCAGTGCCTAAAGAAATTTCAGTGGTGTATTAAATACTATTTTTCATGTTGGAACAGTGGTTTCTAAGGTCCTCAAATAGTGGCAAGGAATGCACAAGACAATGAATGCTATTCAAAACACAAATCCACAAATGTAGAGTAAAAACTTGTAAATGCCAAGGTTTAAAGGAAGGTTTTCATGTATAAGGACAATCTTAGAGCTAAGTGAAAATTCCTCAGGAATTTTCAAGTGATCAATATAGAAGTGAATAGCATTATCACGACATGGATGAAGCAGATTTCTAGAGAAGAGTATCATAGTTTTCACGACAGTAGTAGCAGTGAAGTGACTACTATAAGTTCAAGGTAGAGGTTGTAATGTTCATGAAAATGATTACCTATATGAAGAGAAAAGAGTAGTAATAAGGTGTTTGAAACAGTCATTAGTATCATGAAGGACACTATTGTGCTTATGCATTGATAGTGAGATCACACATGGTAGAGTGGAAAAGATGCTTTGTAACAACAAAAATAAGGCCCCAAGGTACCGTAAGAGATAGTGTTCATGGTAAAGTGAGTGATATATGATGGTTCAAAATAGTGAAGTGGTCAAAGGTAGTGATCCTAAGGAAGGAATGTGAAGTTAATGTTACCTATTTTCCACTCCATTTGAAAAATAGCTCTATACAGAAAGCTTAGGTCTTCTAAGAAGGAAGGGCTTAAGTTTAAATAATGAATATAATACATAGACCTCACCATGCCAAAAGGAGTTAAATCTCTCCCAATAAGATCAAATGTTTTTTTTTTTTTTTTAAAAAGAAAGGTTCCAAGTGGTTTGGAGGGAAAACAAAGGTCTAAGCCTTTACTCTGATTGGGTCTTGAGGTTGAGACAATTAACTCAATCATAGAGCTAAAGAAACTTTGAGTTAAGACCAAGCAATGCCCTAGGAAGCCTGCAAGGATGAATGGGCAGCAAGTTTCTCATAGAAATGGAAACCATATGAATGAAAACCAAGTGTGAAAAATAACAAGAGTTCTTCAAGAGTTTAACAACATTTTCTTAAGATGTAACACCATATCTAAATCATGAAACAATAGATTTATGGAAGAGGAACCCAAATTGTTAATATAGAACAACAATATCTACTCAAGAAGAAGCTTTTATTGATTGGGAATAACATGTATTGATGGAAAACCATAGTTTTCAAGATTAGATAATGACAGATGAGGAAAAAAAAGGGATGTAGATTGGTTTTCTGGATATAAGTAACAAGTTACAAGGGGAAAGTGCAGATTTCATGGTGAAAAGACCAAATGGCTAACTAAGAGACAATAGATTGCAAGAAAAGTTCCTAGATTTAATTAACACAACATATGTGATGGAAAAGAGCAGTAGTTTCTTGGTAACAAGGAGAGGAGAAGTAGTCACAAATCATTGGAAAGGTATTGAGCTTGAAAAGTGCCAAATCCAAAGTGGATAGCAACAAGATCTTGGAGTAACAACATCAAGATCAATCATGGAACATCGATTTCACATGAGTAAACATCAATGCCATATCTAATCAATCTGAGTTCATGTTGAAGGTAGGTTTTCAAATTAAATAAACCCTACCCCATAGAATGATGTGTGTTTTCCATTATATTTTCTTTAAGAGGCTTGGGGTTGTAAGATCAAAGGGTTATCTTGTAGTCAATAGAGAAAGAAAGTCAGTCCTTGAAGAGATTGTAACAAAGATGTGATAATCACTACTCTTTTTTGAAAAATGACTCACGAGCCAGAAAAAATCAGAGCGTAGGGGATTCCTCTCCGCTCCGGCCTAATACCGCGACAATGGGAGTTTTCTATTCTCGTGAGGCTCTCCTGTGGGTGCCGGAGCTGCGCCGGCTCTGGGTCATCGGTACGGGCGCCGGTTGGTCTCCGTGTCGGCCAGTTGGTTCCTCAGCCGCTTCTGGCTGGATTTGGTAAGGGTATCAAGGGTGCTGGCTCATCTGTGCGTGCACCTAGATCATATATGAATATTAAGCAGAGTTTTGATGGTTTCATCCCTGTGAAAAACCCCATCACAGTGAAGATTAAGGATGAGTTAGCAGAAGAAATAAATGATAGTGTAGCAGAGCTTTCTGCTCAAGGGGTGATCTGTCGGTTTAGGGGCTTTTGGCCAAGCCTTCCTCAGCTGCACTCTTGGATCACCAATAAATGGGAGCCCCTCATCACTGGTAAAGTTCAAATCTTCCCTATGGCCAAAGGTTTTTTTGTTGCTAAGTTCAAAAACACTTTAGATAGAGACAAAATCTTGTATGAAAATTTCTTTTGCTGGGAGGACAAATACCATCTGATGGTTAAACCTTGGCACACCAACTTTAACCCAGCTTCTGAAACCTTCAATAAATTCCCGATTTGGGTCCGGTTGCCTAATCTCCCTCTTCACCTTTGGAGTGACTCTCTCTTGGAGGAGGTTGGGGAAGCCCTAGGTGATTTTTTAACTATGGACAATGAATTTTATAATCTTTATCACTCTACCTTTGCCTGAATACTTGTTGAAATTGATGTCTCAAAAGGACTGCCTACTGAGGTTCTCTTAAAATCTTCTAGGGGGTCTTGGATCCAATCGTTGGATTATGAGGGGGTCCCTTTCCGCTGTAGAAGATGCTTCAAAATAGGACATGCTGCTGCTCAATGTGGATTTGAGAAGAAGTCTAAGACAACTACTTGGTGGAATGGTGCTTCACAACAACATTACACGGTGGAGAAGAAGTCTGGTCCGCTTCGGAGCTTCTCTGAGGTGGTGGCTTCTGATTCACATGCTGCTGGAGCTTCTGACTCACAGGTTGCTGGGGTTTCTGATTCAATTGATGCTGGGGCTTTTGATTCACAGGATGCTGGGGTTTCGTCTGCTGGGGTTTCTCCTTCCTCCGCTGGGGAAGCTACCATAATAAATCATATTGAGAATACTACTAGACTGGTTTCTGTCTCTACTGATGGTGCTGTGTGTCCCACCTCTGAGTGCTCTCCGGTTATTTCCACACCTTTTCAGGCGAACTCTGTTGTTACCTCTCGGGTTGCGGATTTTCATCCTCAGGAAATTAATGGGCTGGCTTGGCAGGCTAAGGCAGCACAAGTTGAAGAAGGCTGGACTACTATTACTGGAAAAAAATCTAAACCCTCTGGGCCTTCTTTCGATATGACTCTTCGCTCCAACAAACGAAACTCTAATTGTAAAACTTAATGGTGTTTGTTTGTGAGCTGGTTTTTTGTTGACTGCAGGCTGTCGTTTCTGCAGTCTGGTTTTTTTGGCTTGTTTAAGCTGTTTGGCTTTTGGTTGTAATGGGTTCCGGATCCCATCAAAATCGTTTTCCCAATTCCCCAAAATAAAGATGTGATAATCACAAAGAACAAGGTTCAAAGCAATGAGATTATAATGTAAAAACAAAAGATATTTTTTTCTTATTAGAACAATGATTTTAAGGATTGAATATGAAGAACAATCATTATAAGATAACAATGAATACAAACAATGATAGTGCCAATGAGTTATCAATACAGTGAATAAAGAGTTCCAATTTTCAATGCATGATAACAATAGTCCAAGGCATGCAAGGGATAGGAATGAAAGACAATATATAGAGGGAAAATAGTTACAAATGATCACTGTTATATCAAAGCATATGAGTGTCAGAGGATCATAGCAAAATGAAGGAGATAATAGTAGTTGTTATGAATGCCATGTGACCTGATATCATGCAAAAAGATGTAAAATACCATGGAACAAAGTGAAAATGGGTCAAAGTCAATGAGATTAATTGAATGTCAAAGAGCATTATCATTATATCAGTGAAAGCACAAGATTGTAACAACAATGAAGCAATGAAAAGAAAGAACAATGATATGCAACATCAAGATCACTATCATAAAGGATGAAGATCAACTTACCATGTAATATTAACACAAAGGAGGGTCCAAAAATAGTGGCATTTATGTCACAAAGGGATAATGGCTATTGAAGCCTAATAATAGCGTTTTTCAATGAACAACACCAAGATTGATAATAGTGATATGAAAGAGTTGGAAACACTATTATAGTTAACTATTATAATAATGCAGATCCAAGTGATTACATGATAAGGTGATTATGAGTAAAAAAATGTTGTGACAGTGATAAAATATTCCAAAACAATGATTTCCAAAGCACCATGGAAATCAAATAGAGCAACAGTCCATAAGATCAAAGGAATGTTAAAGATTTTACAGTCATGGGATTGATGTAGCAATATTATTACAATAATATGAAATGATAAAACAATGATCTTAATGCATATAATAATGATTTTCACACAAACATCAGCTCATCCTACAGATCATGATTTCTTTCTTAGTGTAGACTTGAAAGTATTTGTCAAATAATACAAAGGATAGGGACCTTTAAAATGAGTAGAGTTCATGGTAAAGTACATAGGTATATTCACTATCAAAATTAAGTGGTGTATTCAAGTGGGAAGTGACAATCATGGAAGATAAATAAAGGTCACTATCATAGAAGCAAATAAAGATTATAATAGTGAGAAGACCTTCTTCAAGATCGGTGGAAAAGGGAATTGATAAAAGTGAATGCATCTCAAACAAATAAAGGGGAGCATGAGGTTTCAGGATTCAAGATTTCCACTTGGAAACCCTACCTTTAGATTGTAACCTTTTTTAATATCCTACCCTTTCTTGAATAATATTGGTGTTGCAACTCAGAAAACACTACTCAACAAGCTGTGGCATTATAAAAATGGAAACCACCACTCTTTGCATTCAATGGTTGTTTCCTTCATTAGACTTGCAATGTACTCTCAGACTGAAGCTTTTGCTTGATATCTGTTGTTATGGGGTTTTTTCCTCTTGAAAGTGTGAAGTTTATACTTCTAAAAACCCAACTACAAAACTCTATTGGTTGCTATGCATCATGCCCTCATGACAATGCCTTGGTGGATGGATACCTTTGTTGTTCTTCATGACAAAGAAACCACTCTATGATCCTTTAACAGTGACGTCTTTTTCATGGAATCAATGCTAGTGATCCTTTAGTATTGATGGAGTATTTCTTAAGTTGATTGTCTACTTTGCAAACCAAGGGAAAACTTAAAACATAGGAGCCGAAACACCAAATTGTTGATTAAACTTCCAACCTTTCCTCCAATGTGTAATCACAATGTTTTACGCCAAAAATAAACTACCTAAAATTCCCTCCAAATGCATACATGACCCTACCAAGGCACCAAAAATACCTATTGCTAAAATGTACCACAAAAAACTATTGCGTGGAAGGCATAAAAAAATTAATCTTCATTTTTAGGGGAAAAAAATTCATCTATCTACATTGTCATTTTAATATAGGTTGTGAAAATTAAGATAAGCATGATGTGCTCCTAAAATTACTAGAGTTCAAACTTGTATAAAAAGATAACATCTATAAAAATAATCAACACACAATTGATTTCATACATTATAAAATAATTCTTTTAAAAAATAAATTAACAATATAAAGCCTGAAAGAGAAAAATTTTGCATACCAAAAGCGATCATTGTTATTTCTATTTCGCATTATTAAGATGGTCAAGTATATCAACAAGCAAAGCTAGAAGTGAACAAATCTTCATTTTTAGGGAAAATGCCTTTTAAGGGAAAAATCTCGCTTTAGGACCTCACTATTACGAGAGCTACAATCAATGTAAGTTGAATCAATTGTTTGTAGAAATAACTAGCTGAACTTTTACATTTTTAAGAGACATTGCTTCTAGAAACAATCACTTTTATTAAAAATATGATTTCTACAATCCATGTAAATTGAATCTTAATTTCTTTTGGAAATAACTCATTTGACCTTTTGAAATGAAAGTGTCTCATAAGATAACCCCTCAAAATGAAATTGGATTATTTAAATCATATTTTATTAGTGAAATTGACTCACAATTGCTTTTTTGATACATTTGACATGAACACAACATGAAAATCAATCACTTCAAATCATAAGCAAAAACATTAATGATTCATTAACATAATGAGTAATAAAAGTTAAAAAATGTTCATGTTAAAATGTTTTTATAAAATATGTGAAGGCCTTAAGACTACACCGAGAGGCAATTCCTTCCACACAATAGGTATTTTTGGTGCACCAAGCAACCTAGGCGGCCAAATGGCCCACTTAGGTAGGGGTCCCATGAGGGGGGCTTAAGCTCTATGGATTATTATCAAATTTGAAAGAAAAAAAGAATACATGAGTAATAGTCATTTATTTAGTCATTTTTATTTTTCTAACCAATTATTTAGTTGTGATTTTACCCGATGACCAAATTAGTCATTTATATTTGTGAATTGCAAAAAATTAATAGAATTTAGTCATTTTTAGTCACACGACTAAAAGTTTTAGTCACATAGTCATTTATTTTCCAAATTCTACTAGTGTCAAGAGAATTGGGTTGAGTTTATCTTGATTGAAATCAACTCTAATCAACCAAACTATATGAGGCTATAGATTAAGCATAGGTTTGAGAGTAAGCTTAGGCCTTAGAGATAGGGCCCAAGGGTAGGTACTCTCTAATGAGCCACTCACCACCATGTTCCACAAGGATTCCATCAAACCTAATGGTGTTAATCTCTTATTGCCATGATTACAAGGATATCGACTTAGAGGGCACGTGTGGTCAAAACCACACAACTTTATAATTTTCACCAACCTAGCTTGGAGCCAAGATACTATTCTCTAGAAAAGAATAGATCAAGGTAGAGGTTACTCACTTAGTCAAAAGATCCATCCCATCACAAAATATAAAGAGATTGACACCTAGAGTGATAAGGTGAGCTATTTAGAAAAAAAATTAGATGTCCAAGTGGCTTGAGAGGCCCTCCATATAGCCTACCAAATGAATAGATATTGTTAGAAAATCCTCTTGAAGAAATGACTAATAGGTGTTAGGGAAAAAAATATCTCAACTTTGCGATTACAAAAAGTGTCTCTCTCTACCTCTCTCCCCCACAATACCTCCTCTTTCTCTCTCCCTCCCTCTCTAATTTGAGCTCTATCTCACTTCTCCCTCCCTCTCTACCTCCCTCCCTCCCTC